>PVKS010035484.1:0-20037 GCA_004027875.1 Aplodontia rufa | reverse complement strand
GATGAATTCCTAAACCTCACATCTGCCTCATGAGCACCTCAGGCTGGATGAATGATCGGATCATTTTCTTAGGGAGTAAAGGACCAAAGATGCAGGGGTTGCTCCATACATCGGACAAAGCGGGGTAGGGCTTGCAGTAATCCAGTTAAAAATAAGAGGAATAGAGATTTTTCTTGAAAATTTGAAATATTTGAGAAAGACTGATGGAAATTGTGTGTGGGTATGCCCAAGTCCCTCTCAGGAGCTTATATTACATATGCCTTCCTGTTTCTCCCACTTTTCCATCCGTCTCGCAGAAATAACTGAAATAACTTGTTAGCCATCCCCTGTGGGACCCCCTTGCCTGAGCCAGGAGTGGCTCCTATTTCTCGCTATTGCCAGACCCCTCTGGGCCTCCTTTCCCTCCCACCCTCACCTCACCTCCAAGTCCTGATGGAGATGAGCTATCTTCTCCAGGGAGATTTACCTTAGTAGAGGCTCTGTTTGTCCTTTTCTCATGAGGCATCTTAGGCCTCTTCATTAAGACCACTTAATGAGCACAGTTTATTTCAGAGGGGTTTTATAGTGACTTAACCCTCCCGCCATGATAAAAGTAACTCACAATGATTAGTTACAATTCCTCCACTCTTCCAAGGTCTCTACATGAATCTACTCGTTTAATCCTCACAATAAGTAGAGATTCATCTTGCCTATTCTTAAGCTTTGTAATAAAGGAATGTAATACAGTTTACATGCTTTTGAGGAGCTTCTTTTGCTCACTATTAAGTCTGGGAGATTCATCTAAATTGTTGGCAACAGTGCTTCATTCTTTTTCATTGATGTGTAGCACTCGATTGAGAAAATGAGAACAGGATTTTCTAGCTTAGGTTTATATGGAGACCGAAAATACCTCGTCTTGTCCCCCACCCCAATTTAATTCCAGGATTACTCATGCTTGAGTTACTCAAGTTCTTTAGGGATATTTAAATTATACTATTAAAATTAAGGTTTAATCAAAACAATAGAAAAGAAGAAGAAAACTTTTGGAGTTGAGAGTACTGGTCTGTAATCAAGAGTTACTGGGGGGATTCTGGAGCTGTTCTCTCGGCTCCCTGAAGTTTTAAGTGGGGGAGCCTGGATCTTAACAAAGTTTAGCAGGAAACAACAATAAAAAAAAAACCTCTTCAGAAGCAGAGACCATGATGGGAGAAAAAATGGGGTTAAACTTCTGGAAAGATTCCCATCCTCTAAAAGTTAAAATTCCAGGTAATTCTTCAATCCTTGTTGTTTTCTGGTTCATACAGAGTACAGTGTGGTGTGCTGAAGATTGACTCTGAGTCTCCCTGTTTAACCCATGGATAAACTGACATTTGAAGGCCTAAAACTTGGAATGGTTAGCATCTCCTGACTATCACCTTTAAATCCACAATTTGCAGGAGAACAAAAAAAGAGAACACACAATATATTCTCATGAAAATTTTAAGCAAAAATATATAATTCTTTTTATTAGAGCAGAATTTTCACCCTTATTCAAATTAAATAAGTATTTATTGAGCATCTCCTATACTTAAGTCTCAGTAGTAGATATCAAGATGAACATCTAAATAAACGACTTTTTCTTCTATTGAGGCACTTAACATTGGAAAAAATAAATAAGTCAAACTTTTTGGGAAAAAACATAAAATGCTGCAGAAAATGAGGAATATCAAAAAGACACATATAATAAATAAATGTAAAAGAACCAAAAAAAAAAAAAGACTAATCAGCTAAAGTTCTGAACAAAGAAAATGTTGGAGAAGTTGGCGATGGCTTTGACCTTGAGGGATAAGCAGAATTTTAATAATAGGGAAAGCATGAAGAGGAGGATATACTAAATAAAGAAAATGACAAGGGCAAAGCCATGGAGACTAGGCAAATCAAGGCATATTAAGAGGACAATAAATAATGTAATAAATAATAATGCTTCTCTAGGCTAATAAAAGAGAGATAGGTTGACCCTTCCTTCTTGTGGTCTGAAGGTACTGGCCAGCATCATTTCTCCAAAAAATATGTACTGTGTTTATTTACTGTATTCGAAAATTTTCTAGGCCTGCTATAACAAAGTGTCACAGACTGGGTGGCTTAAAAAACAGAAATTCATTTTCTTACAGTTTTGGAGTAGAAGTCCAAGATCAAGGTGTCCACAGGGTTGGTCTCTCCTAGGTCCTCTCTCCATGCCTTGCAGATGGCTGTGCTCTTTCTCTTGTGTCCTCATCACCTTTCCTTTGTGCTTGTGCATCCCTAGCATCTCTCCCTTTTCTTACAAGAACAACAGTCTTTTTATTTTTTTTTTTAAGAGAGAAGGACTTGGGGTTGGGGATTTAGCTCAGTGGCAGAGCGCTTGCCTAGCATGCGCAAGGCCCCGAGTTCGGTCCTCAGCCCTAAAAAAAGAGCGAGAGAGAGAGAGAGAGAGAGAGAGAGAGAAAATAATTTTTATTGAGTTTTTCACACGGCTATTGTTGCTCTGACACTTAGTTGTGTACATAGGTGCTGGGGTTTGAACCTGTGTACTCATGCATGCAGGGCAAGTGCCATAACTGCCAACCCACCACTCCAGCCCCCTATGAGTTCTAATTTTAAGGTTTCATTTAACCTTAATCACCCCTTTAGAGAACCTGTCTCCAAATACAGCCATATTGTAAGTTACTGGCAGTTAGGGCTTTCAACATATCCATTTGGCAGGGTGGAGACACAATTCACTCCATAACACTTAAATACCCTTCTTCTCCTTATCATAAGGAAGAGATCTGGTCTTTGATTCCATGGGCTTTAGCCTGAAGCCTGATACGTAAATCTTTCTTGATCAACTTTTTATGGATTTAGAGATAGAATGCTAACTGTGCAGGTTGAAGTCAAATGATAAATGCTAAGGAGAGGAATTTAAATATTTTAGGTTAAGTGGGGCTGGAGCAGTGGCTCAGCAGTTAGAGCACTTGCCTGGCAGGCACAATGACCCAAGTTTGAACCCGAATACCACATATACAACTAAATGTCAGAGAAACAAAGACCAAATGAAAAAAATAAATGAAACTCTCTCTCTCTCTCTCTCTTTAAAAAAAAAAAGAAGAAGAAGAAGAAAAATGAGACCGGAGGTTATATGGTGGGAAGTTCTGTTTAAGAGAATTACTCTGTGAGCAATGTAGACGGTTTGCTGGAGGTAAGAGGAATAGGAGGCAGGAAAGCCAGTAAGGAGGCCAGCACTGTGACTCAGGCTGTGTTAGTGATAGCTTTGGGGAAGGAGACAATGAATGGGAAGACTTATTCCGAAGTTGAGATGGGGCAATTGATTAGGGTTAAGAGACAAGGTCAGAAAGCAAGGAAAGAAAACAGTTTTTTGAGCTTGGTGAATTGATAAAATCGGCAAAACTTTTAATCAAGACAAGTGACAGTGCTGAATATAATGAGTGTGACAAGTAGGTGAGCTATCTGGATGCTGCCTGGGGGGATTTCCAGTGTGGGATAGAGAAAATAGGAAATGTGGGACCTGTTCAAGAAAAAGCCACCAGAGTGAGCTACATGGTGGTCAAAATTTTGTCTGTTTTATTCACTCCAGTATCCCCAGCTCCTAGTTCAATGCTTGGCACATGTATATGTTCAATAAATATTTGTCAAATGGATGAAATGAGCATTGAGGAGTGATCTGCATTGCATGAAAGAGGAGGAAAGAAGGGAAGTAGAAGGACAATTAGTCTCCCTTATTTGATTTTTAATAATTTCACTATAAATTATGTGAAACACAGGAAATAATCCTCAAAATTATATAAAGAAAAAACAATTTCTGTATCTGCAATTAAAAAAATACACATTTTTGGTGCTGGTGTGTATTTGGGGGGTATAGAAAATGTTAAAAATGTATTATCAAATAGCAACACCTAGTGACCAGTTCCAAAACAACATGGCGACTCTTCAATGTCAGGATTTTTGCAGTATTCAGACAAGAAAGGCAGAAAAATTTTAGAAATTGACCAGATCTGCCGTGTTAGTGTTGCAGAAGAGATGTCTCCAAAAAAGGGTTTGAGGAGTTCCCAGAAAGAAGAGTAAATTTGACTTAGGACCAGCAAGGTTCTTGACGTATGTGACAGAATTTCAGCACACATGTGTCAAAGGCATAGACAGACATTTATTTAGGAAAGTAGATACAAATTCAAGAGAGAATGGGGTGATCTCAAGAGAGACACCAAGGAATACACATTCAAGGAAGAATGCGGACCATCTCCAGAGGAAGAAACAGCAACCTGTTGGCGGGGGTGTTAATATTTATAGAGGGATGGTTGCTGGGGTCTAGTGGGGTGGAATTGAATAATTTAGTGCCAGTTTTCCCTGTGCTTGCACATTGCCCTCATGTTACAAGGGCATGGGTTAAGGTGTGAGCCAAGGAATACAGCTCTGAGTTGGAATTGTTCATGGATGCTTTCTGCATTGCAATGGTACATGGGCATATCCTTTGAAACTCAACAACTCTCCCTTTTCTTCCAAATTCCTATCTCTGTAGCAACTGATAACTAATAAAGACACTCTCCTATACCTTATCTCATTTGGTAACCGAGATGGATATTGTGAAATAAAATTGAAATGTGATGTAGAGAAGAGGGTGGGGTCCGGGATGTCTGGCAGTGTTGAATATGGCATGGTAGCAGGGCTGCCAGAGAGGAAGTTTTGGTTTCTGTCCAAGTTTTATTTAGACAGTTCCAACAGAGTGTAGACCAGTTCTCCAACTCTGCCCTCTGTCACAGAAATGGTGGGCCATAAGAAGTGAAAAGCAGAAGGGAGACAACCCATCACTATGCTCAGCACTGTTAGAAGAAACAGCTCCAAGGACAGCCAAGCAGACATGCATGTGTGCATGTACACACCCCTCCCCAACATCAGGTGGCAATTTCACCCAGATTTTCAGTCCCTCGGTCCCTCTGTTGATTTCCACTGGAATTCCCTCCAGCAACCTTTCTAAACCCTTTCCACTCTGAAACTCTGAACCATAAATTGCAGAGGAAGACTACTCTGGGGTTTGAATGCCAGTTTCAATACTGTATGACCTCGGACACATTGCTTAAGCTCTCGGTATCTCAGTTTCACCATCTATAAAATGGGAGCAATAACAGAACATACTGCCTAGATTGATTATAAGGTTTATGTGAAGTAATATATCGTACACACTTAAAAATAACAATCCTATAATACTGTTAGCAGTTATTTTTCTGGAATTGTATTGTGGCTATTTATTTACATTTTTGTTTCTTCCCTTGGACTCTAGTTTCCTAGAGTGTAAAAGTCTCCTTTGTCTTCAAAGCTCTAGCACATGGTGTGGTACACAGTGGGTCCAGTAAAGAGTTAGCCTCAGACATTCAGAATAGCGGAGTGTCTGAATAGTTTTCTGGAACAGAATGCCATCTAAAGCAAGTCATGTCAGGGAACTTAGGCAGGCTATCCAGTTTAGAATTCTGAGGTGTCCCCAACTTGTGAATGGGGTAGGCTGAAAAAAATCAGGCATGCTGACAGGAACCTAGAAAGGAATCCACATAATAGAATTAAGGATAAAGTGGGCAATAGATTCAGGAAGAGGGCAATAACCTTGATATCAGAATTGGACCAAATCCAAGGCTGGAGTCTCATTGCAAATTTGCTGGACTGCAATCCCTGGTGTCAAAAAAATTGTTTTTTTCTTGGACTGATTCAACACTCTTCAAAGTCTCTGGTTTCCATTGTTTCTCACACTGCTATCAGAGTTAGCTTTCTAAATTCTGATTATACCACTTTCTTGCTCATAAGCGTTCAGGAGCATACTATGCCAGCCACTATCTCATCTTCAAACCTGCCTTTCTATACTCTGTTTTGCATTATTGAGACCTGGACTTTGCAAAAGCAATGTTTCTATTTGTGGACTGGTTTCAAGTTTGGCTCTGCCCACAGGGGATGGGAGATATACATATATATATATAGAGAGAGAGAGAGACAGACAGGCAGACAAACTATACTACCAGGCTGGAGAAGAAAGGTTTCTTTCTGTGTCACAAGTCTGCCAGTATCAACCTAGTAAACATGCTTCAATGGCCAGCAGGCCTTCCATTAGTTCTATATCAGCTTCTGATCCCAGTTTTTCCTTTTCCAATGCTTAGAGCCAGCCTCATTATGGCTCCTTCAGGGACACCAGCACCAACTAGTCCATTCCTCCCAAGCCTGCCTGGTTCAGCTCTCAGACCCACAGTTCCTTCCTATGAACTCAGAGACACCAACACTCCCAGGTTTAAGTGTTAGCTCTCAGTGCTCTTCCAAAATTCCAAGTGTTTTTTTTTTGTTATTGTTGTTGCTGTTGTTTATTTTGTTTTATTTCAATATTGTAAACACCTGACATAGAAATTACTATCTTAACCATTTATGTATGCAGTTAAGTAAGATTCAGTACATTTACATTGCTAGGCAACCAGTCTCCAGAACTCTTTTCATCTTGCAAAACAGAAAAGTTACCCATTAAATAACAGTTCGCCATTATCCTCTCCCTCCACACCCTGGCAACCATCATTCTATTCTCTGTCTCTATGACATGAACTAGGCTACCTCACAAAAATTGAGGACATTATTTGACCTTTTGTGCCCACCTGCTTTCACTTAACATGAATGCCCTCAAGGTTCACCCATGTTACAGCTAGTGCCAGAATTCCCTTTCTTTTTAAAGTTGAATAATATCCATTGTATGTATCCAATCTATTGATGGACACTTGGGTTGTTTCTACCTTTTGGTTAATGTGAATAATGCTTCCATGCACATGATTGTACAAGTACTTGAGTTCCTACTTGCATTTCTTTGGGATACATATCCAAAAGTGGAATTGCTATTCTCTATGATAATTTAATGAGACACTGCCTTACTGTCCTAAACTTTCAAGTTTTAAATACTCCATGATCCTCTCTTTGTTCCCTAAACCTTAGTTAGCAAAGCTGCTCTCTATGATCTTTTAGTTGCTTTATGTTTATTTCATTTTGTGTGGTACTAGGGATTGAACCTAAGCCTTGTGCATGCTAAGAGAGTGCTCTACAACTGATCTACAGCCCTAAGCCCTTTGTTATTTTTAGTTCTCCAATACCTAGCAAAAGTTGTTTCTCTTAAAATAACACTTGTGGTTAATTTTTGTTGAAGATTATTTTTTGTGGGAAATAAATTTTACAACTTGATTTTTAGTTACAGAATACTTCGGTTAGATTGGAACTGAATCTGAGGAGTTCTGACTAGATTCTAATGACCATGTTCACCATCACAAGTCCAGTCAAGAATGAATTCCCCAGCCCATCATGAGAGGATGTCTCATGCCCTGGACAACTCTCAGCCCAGACCAGCTTTCCAGTCACATTCTCCCCCCTTGAATAGGTCTACCTAAATACCCTACCTTCCACTCAAATATGGATGCTTTCCATTCTCCCTGGAAAGTTATAATATTACCTACTCTATTTCATCCTTTTAAAAAGATGTGTAATATATTTTGATAGTAAATGTATAGGAACAGCTCGAAGGCAATACTAAAAACTTGTTCTTACATGTAGGACAACTCAGAGAACAAGTATGGATGGATTCTATTGTATGATAAAAATGCTACAAACTCCATTTAGTTGCCATCAATAAAACATGTATTTGGTTTTTTCAAAATCCAGATGTTGGTATTGCCAAGAAAAAGTCAAAAGGTTTATTTATAGTTGTTATGAAATGAATCTAATGAAACATGTTCACTGAAACATATTGATTTACATTAATTCTTTATATCCCTGCATTTGTATCAAAAATTCACACACAAATGAAAATGGAAAAACTACCAATATCTGATTTCTCCTACTTTTCCACTCAAAACCACATACTTAGGTACCTTTTGACCCCAAGGAAAAAAAAATCTGACATTCAGAACTACTCAGGAAGAAGAGACTTTTTTTTTAAGGATAAAGTATTTCCCATCATAGTGGATTCTTAAGCACGTTCTCCACCTATGCGACATGCTAGTTCCATGTCTTTTGGCATAATTGCTACACATTTGGCACAGATAGCAACACAGATTGTTGTCTTCACAAAGGCCACCCAGATTGGCCTCACTTGCCTCCCACAAAGCATATTTTGAAGTTCTGTGCAACCTCTCCCACCAGACAGTGGAAGCGGAGTTTGCAAATCAGAATTTTGGTTGACTTCTGATAATGTCTAATTTCATGGACTGCCACAGTAGCAGACCTATAACACTGAGACCACTTTACCCCTCCAGTAGAGGGTGCATTCTTGGCTTGTGTAGTTGGTTGCTTCCTGGGTGCTTTACCACTGGCAGATTTGTGAGCAGTCCATTCTGTAGAAGCCATGGAGACCTCCTTACTTACCCTCATGGTATAGAGACCTCCTTACTTATCCCCCTCCGTCTTTGGCAGGAGCTAGAGGCAGCATTAGCATTAGAGAGCATTGACAATGCAATGCATTAGAAGCTGGAAACTGTATTTCATCCTCTTAAGTGTACAAACAGCAGAACAGATGATCAGGTGTGCCAACTAAGTGCTGGACACTGCAGTAGGTGCTCTCACACACACATCATTTCATTTTTTATTCACACAACCTTGCATCTCAATCCATTCAGGTACCATAATAAACACTATAGATTGGGTAGTTTATAACAACAATTTTTTTTTCGCATAGTTCCGGAGGCTGGAAGTCTAAGATGAAGGTTCCAGAAGATTTGGTGTCTGGTGAGAACACACTTTTTGCTTCACAGAATGGTGTCTTCTTCTTGTGACTTCACAGGGTGGCGGGGGCAAGGGAGCTGGTTGGAGTCTCTTTTGTGTGGGCACTAATCCCATTACAAGGATGATCAGGACCTAATAACATAATACTATCACCTTAGGAGTTAGAATTTCAACATACAAATTTCAGGAAAAACACATTCAGACTATAGCACCTTGTGTTATCCTTTTTACACAGGCAACTGATTAAATGCCTTATCTAAGGTTACACAGCTAATTGGTTGCAGAGTAAGATTCCAACAGCTTTAATATTTTTTCAGTGCTATCTACCTGTCAAATCCGACTTGTTTCATTAAGCCTTGATCAATCCTCCTTATGTGGATTAGAATCTTCCTTGTTTTGTTCTGTATTGTTTCTGGATCAAAGTTAGAATAATGATGCCACCACCTTACTTATGTGGAGTTTCTGGTTTACTATATTTTTATCTCCTTGAGGGATAAAAGCTTAGTATGACTCTAATCTTAGTACCCACCACCAGCACTGGCATACTGCCTTATTTGTTATTGTATCCAATAACACTGATGGACTGAACATTTGGGGATTATTTAAGGAACTTTGTACCACCAGGATTCACTTCTTCGGAAAATTGCTAGTTGGTTGCCCTGTGATACAATGTGTGACTTTTGGGGCATTGTAGAAATTCACACCATGAATCATATATTCCTTTTTCATGGCTATAAACATACACTGCTCACTAGGCTCACTGGAGGCTCTCACATATGGAATATTCTCCCTCTGTTGGGTGGCCACAGACCAGAATTTGGCTACCTTGAAGTGGGAAGTAAAAGGCAAATAATAATACCTAATTCATTTATTTTCTGTGGTCTCTTTGCTGGGATTTGCCCAACAAACCAAAGTGGAAAATGTTCTTACATGTTCTGAGATGCTAAGATATACTATAATGACTCTTACCTCCCTTAGGGCAGCTGTAGCACTCTTTGAAGACGTGTGAAAAAAAGTGCTCGGATGCTGGTTCAGGGGCATCCAGAACAAGGCAATGGTTAATATCAGAGCATCATGCTCCAGCTCTTGAGATTTTACCCTGTGTGCCTTTACAAGAGAATCTCTTACATGCATAAACTAGAACATGATCAACACAGCCCAAAGTAAAATCTGTCTTTCAAAGGATTCCTCCCCATCATGCTTAGAATAAGATCCAAACTCTTTTCCATGGGTCATCAGCCCTGCATGATGTGGTCACTGTATCCATGTCCAAAATCATCAGGCATTACTCTTTTTAGTGTTTATATGCATTCCAGTTCCCCATGATAGTCTTTATTTGCACTTATTGTTCTGGCATAATTGGTCATAGTACATGTTTCTTGGTTTGGACAGTAAATTATATGGTCACTCCAGCTTTACTTGTCTTCTTTCATGTCCTACTTTCCACCACTCCAGGGCCTTCACAATTCTACTCCCTCTGCCTGAAAGGATCGCCTCTCCCACAGCTGTAGGCAATAATCACAATGTTTTCAGATTCCATATACTATGTTCTCTCATCAGGGAATGATCCTGCTCAAAATCCTTCAAAGGATTACCTATGAGGTCAAGCACCAGTACCTGAGACTGGCATGCAGCCAGACCAGCCAATATGCTGTGCTCTTTCTCTCATTTTTGGCCTCTTTCCACATTTTATTGGTGCATTATAGTTGTACATAATGATGGGATTTATTGTTACTTATTCTTACATGCACACAATATAACAACATAATTTGGCCAATGTCACTCCCCAAAACTTCCCCCCTCTTTCCTCTCCTCCCATCCCCTGGTCCTTTTCCTCTACTAATCTCCCTTTGATTTTCTTGAGACCCCCCTATCCTACCTTTCTTTTCCTTTTTCTTTTCTATTTCCATATATGATAGAAAATATATGACCCTTGACCGTCTGAGTTTGGTTTATTTCACATAACATAATGGTCCCAAGTTCCATGCGTTTTCCTGCAAATTACATAATTCCATTTTTCTGTATAGCAGAATAAAACTCCATTGTGTATATATATCACATTTTCTTTATCTGTCCATTGATGGAAACCTTGGCTGGTTCCATAGTTTGACTATCATGAATTATGCTGCTATAAACATGGGTATGCATGTATCTTCTGTGTGGTCTTCATCACACCTTCTCCAAGCCTCAGTGAATTCTTACCTCTGTGAGGCTCCACCTCGCCGTGTCGGTCTCTGTGTACATTTAAGCATGTGCCCTCTAAAGTGGCACCCAGTCGAGAGGTAAGCCAAGGCTGAGTTGCAGCCTGGCCTCCGCCCACCAGGCTAGGTGCCCATGGGTGGTGTATTTCCAAGGCGGATGCTTTTTTCTCAATCACACAAAGGTACCAAAGGGTCTGATGGAGAGGCCTTAATTGTGCACATTCCACTGATGAAGTTTTAGCCTTAGTCACCAGTGGCTCCTAAAGATCATTCCATGGTCCAACACACACCAGAATCCTGTGTCACTTATATTAAGACATCTCTGGACCTTTTCAATTAAAACCTCTGAACAATTCTAGGAATCTGAGTGAGATTTTTACTTTTAGCAAGTCCCTTTAGTTGGTTCTGATACATGATCAGATCTAAGGATTCAACCATGATGGTCATTTCTTACTCCCCTATCTAGAATATAGCTCTTGTGGGTGGGAATTTTGTTATATACCAGCTACTAGAGTAAAACAGGGATCCAGGAATGTGTAAACTGCAGGAGGCCTAATTTTACAACAAAGGAGAGTTCACTCTCCAGGTGGACATTCACATACTAAATACTGATTGAACACATACTACGGGTTGATACTGTGCTTTGCCCCAAGGAGACCTAGCTCTGCCTGTGCTTTCTACAGTCTGGGGGCTACGGACAAGTAAACGATCACTTACAATAGAAGTGAGTATCTATGGGAGCTAGAGGAGAACCAGCTTATTCAGACACTGGAAGACAGGGAGTAAGCATCGTAGGGGAGTCCAGGAGTGAAGGGTAAAAGTTGCCATCTGGGTAGAAAGAATATGAAAATGGCCTAGAGATCAAGAGAATTTCATCTGTTAGGGGAGGCTAGAGCGTAGGTTGTAAGCAGGGAGTAAGATGAGATTGGAGGGATAAACAGGGAGTAGTTCAAGGATTGTATTTATCAAATGGTCATGGGTAACTTGATCTTGGCATTAGGTGCAAATGTCCATCCAACACAGCAGACCTTTAATACAGGGGCTTGTATGGAAAGAAAATTCTATTCCTCAAAACTCCCAGGCTCATCTACTCTGGGTTAAAGGAAGAACACTGCTCCTCCAGAAGGACTTCCAGACTGGCCACAGCCCCTCTGTGTTGTGTCAGTCATTGTCCTTTCATCTCTCAGTGCTGGGGGTGGTTATGGGTGGAATATTAATGTATAGTTGTACATGGGATAAAGAAGATACATTGCTGACTTAAGTGAATTGTTCAGTCTGGGAATTAGAAGTGCTAAGGAAATCAATCTTGGCACAGAATCAAAAATATCAGGTGCTGGAAGAATTGGGAAAATTTAGATTAAGCTCTGCATTAGGAGATATTACTGAATTAACGTTAAATATTACGGTTATGGAAGAGAGTATTCTTATTCTTTCTTAGGAGATAGCTGCTGAAGTATTTAGGAGTAATTGCCAATGTCTGCAACTTACTTCATATACATATTTGAAAGTAGATGTGACAAAATGTTAATCAGTGATCCAAAATAGGTGAAGTCTCTGCATATGTTTATTGTGCTATTTTTCAACTTTTCCTTAGGTTTGATAGTTTTAAAAATAATAAATTAGAGGACTAAGAGAGAAAAAAACTCTCAGGTGTCTGGCCTGATTCAATTCTTAGACCTCAGGTTTCTCATCCATTTCTTTGAGATGGCAGGGTCTTTGTCCTCTTTACTAACAATGGGCTCACTTCAGCATCTTGGAGCTCCCAAAGTAAAATCTTTACAACCTGTCTGAAATTGCAAAAGGACCATCCCTTCCCTTCTTCAAAATCAAAACACATATGCTAAAAGGCTAAAAAATTGTATTGCCCAGTTTGCAAGGTTCTATTGCTTTCCTGTGTCATAAAACGATTTCTACAAACAACCAAGTCAGCACTATATTTGAAAATACCCCACAGAGGAATTGTTTCATTCTTTACATTTTGCCTTTCTTGGGATTTTGGTTTTAAACTACCAGTTGAATTTTCATTTCAGGCACTTATAATGTATGTATGCTGCCTTAAATAATTCATAACACAATTCTATCATCTGTCCCTACTATATTCCTTGCCCCAGAGATTTATAAAATGTGTTTTCAGATGATTGCTCATGGACCTAAGATATACAATAAGGATGTCTATTGGGGGAAGGGGAATAAAATGATTTATAACTACCAAATGTAATAAATGACACAAGAATAGGTATAATTAGTGAGACAAAGCTGTATGCTTGAACAAATAGTTTACTCTGAGCTTCAACAACTGTCACATGATATGTACCCTTCAAGGAACTGATTATGCAAAAAAACTCAGTCTGATCAGAAATCTTCCAATCTATTTATCCTTTTCTCTCTGTTCTGAGAATGTGTTTGGCAATATCCCTAAGGAGATGTAGCAAGACCCCTTCATTTAACAAGATTTTTATCACACATAATTCACTCCTGATATGTTCATTGGATGAAAACCATTGTACATATCCATGAAATGAAATAGATCAGTGCTCTGCAAACCTTTTAACCTTGACCCAAAGGAAAAAAAATATATGATTTCTACAGAGACCCAGTACATATTTGAAGAACTGAAACAAGCATTTTATGAAATTGTGTTTCACTATCTGCTTTCTTATATGTTCTTTTTTTAACCTCACCTTGTTTAAAAAAATTGATGTTTGAGGCTCATTTAATCCATTTAAAGCTTATTTGGTCCTGACCCTGCACTAGAAAAACTCTTAAATTGAGGATTACCTTTTCTCCTTTTCTGATGGAGAAACAAAACACTGAAATGGAAAGAAATAGGACCCTTATGGGTTCTTGGCTCCACAGGGGTTTGGACAAAGGACAGCAGTCTGATGATTCAACAGGGAAAATTCCCAGCATTCTGCCTGGCACATAGTAGGCACTTAGCCAATGCCAGTTTAGCAATTAATGTCTACAGTAACTTGATGCTCAGAGCACAAATCCTGAGAGTCAGTTTTTCCTTTGAATCCTGTTTCTTAGTCTCTCCCCGGAATTGCCATTGTTGGGTACTACCATAGGCAGCAGTTCTGTCTTAGTTCTATTTTTTTCCTTTTCACACATTTAAGGATTCTAAAACTGAGTTTTAAAATATAAAAAAGGATCTGTTGGCTTATAAACGAAGAGATAGTCTCTCCCTTGTTTTTCAAAAGAAGGAAGGAATGGTTATCCCTGATTGAATTATATATAGATGCACTGGAATCCAGCATCTAGCCAGTAACACTCAAGTTCACTGCCTTATCTCCCTTCCTCTGATGGAGAATTGCTGCACCCTACCAGCCTTCTCTGGGTGTGGCATTTAGACACTTAGACTTCCTCTTCCTGGCACCCTGGGAAGACAGTTATTAGACCCCCTAACTGGTCAAAATGGAATCAAAGACGTATCATTCCATGATTTGTCCTGAAACTAATGTTGCCTGTATTTTAGTGACATAATTAGATGGGAAATTAGAACTCCAAATTGCTTAGTCCTTCTTAAATCCCCAAGGTTTCTATATTTCATCCCTGCTCCATCTATCCCCACCAGTGAGAACTCCCAAGGGGAAGAAGAAAGCCTGTGGTTGGAGACTCCTCCATCTGGTTGCCAGCTCCAGTTGCTGGAGACTGGAAACTATCATTGCAGGCGCCCATTTTGCTTTGATGGATAAGATTCCTCTCTCCATTGGGCACTGATCATCATCATCTCTACTCAGCAGTCTCAGAGCTATGATAACTGGGCTCTCCTAGTCAAACAGGTATCGGTCTCACGCTTGAGTAAAAGTTTTTAAACTAAACTGTTTTTATATGTTACCTTATTTTGATGTATTTCCCCGTCAGATTTCCTTAGCATTTTTCTCTTGAGTGACTCACCATAAGTATAAGCATTATATATCAAAAACTAAATTAAGCTGAATAATGGTCAAAATCACCTTAGCCATCAGGGTTTGGCTAAATGATAGTTGACAATGACTGAGTACAACACACACTTTCTTCCAAGGTGACCACACACACATGCTCCTTCAATCCTGCTGAAAGGCACTTGTCATGCTTTGGATCTGGAATGTCCCCAGAAGACTCAAATGTTGAAGGTTTGGTCCCCAGTGCAGCAATGCTCAGAGGCAGGGCATTTGGGAAGTGATTGAATCATGAGGGCTCTGACCTCATCAGTGGATTAATGATTTGGTGGCATTGGTGGGAGGTGGTCAAAGTTGTAGGAGATGGGACCTGGTTGAAGGAGTGGGTCATCAGGACCATGGACCTCGGAGCTTTCCAGCTGCCATGAGGTGATCAACTTTCCTGTCATGCCTTTTCAGCAACAACGTTCTGCCTCACTTCAGGCCCAAAGCAACAGCCAAACAAGGACTAAAAGGTCAAAACTGTGAGTCAAAATAAATCTTTCCTCCTCTAAGTTGTTCTTTCAGGTATTTAATTACAGCAATGAAGAGCTGACTAACACAGTACTCAGGCTTATTATTGTTTTAAAAAGCTGGGGAATGTTTTTGAAAGAATGTGAGAGGGATGGTATGAACTTTTAAATGGTAGAATTCACTCTTGAAACAATTTGGTCTTGAGTTTTTCTTTGTTGAAAGGATTTTTGAGGGACTGGAGTGGTGGGTCAGTGTTTACGGTGCTTGCCTGGCATGTGTGAGGACATGGGTTTGAACCCTGGCACCACACATACAATGAAGTGTCAGAGCAATGAAAACCACAGGAAAAACTAAATAAAATTGATTGTCTCTTCTCTCTCTTTCTCTCTCTCTCTCACTGTCCCTCTCTCTCTTAAATAAAGAAGGTTTTTAATCACTGGTTCAACCTCCTTATTATTGTCTGTTTAGATCTTCCTCTTCCTGGTGATTTAATCTTGGTAGATTGTACATTTCTAGGGATATATTCATTTCTTCTAAACTATCCAGATTTGTTGGTTTATAATTGTTCATAACAGTCTTATGATCCTTTGCGTTTCTGTGGCATCAGTTATGTCTGTTCTGTCATTTAATCTTATTTGACTCTTCTCCTTTTTTCTCAATAAGTCTAGCTAAAGGCTTGTCAATTCTGTTTATCTGAACAACCTTTAGTTTCATTGATTTTTCTCTAGCCTTTCTAATCTCTATTTCATTTATTTTATGGTTCCTTAAAGTGTGAAGTTCAGTTATTTATTTAAGATCTTCCTTTTTTATAATAGAAGCATTTATCACTACAAATTTCCTCTTAGCACTACTTTTTTAAAAAAAAGAGGGACAGCAAGAGAGAGAGAGAGAGAGAGACAGAAAGACAGACAGACAGAATCACTCTTATTTAATTTTTTATGTGGCTTTCATTGCTCCGAAACTTCATTGTGTAAGTGGTGCTGGGGTTTGAACCTATGCCAGGCAAGCACTGTAACCTCTGAGCCACCTCTCAAGCCCCTCTTAGCACTACTTTTGTTGTCTCCCATAAGTTTTGGCATGTTATTTCCATTTTCACTTGTCTTAAGTTTTTTTTTTATATCCTGTTTGATTTCCTTCTTGACCCATTGGTTGTTCAGGAGTGTATTCCTTAATATTGCATATTTGTGAATTTTCTAAAATTCTTCCTGTTAATTGACTTCTAGTTTTACACCATTGTGATCAGAAAAGAGAGTTCTTATGATTTCAGTCTTCTGAAATTTGCTAAGACTTGTCTTGTGGCCCAACATTTGATTTATCTTGAAGTGTGAGCTGTGTGCATGTGTAAAGAATGTGTATTCAGTGCTATTGAATAGAATGTTCTACGTGTCTATTAGGTTCATTGGGTCTATGGTGTTAGTCATGCTGACTGTTTCCTTATTAATTTTATGTCTGACTGATCTACCATTGTTGAAAGTGATAATGTCCTTTAGCATTATCATAAGTTGTCATTTTCTCATTTCAATTCTGTTAATATTTCTTTATGTATTTAGGTTCTCCAATGTTAGGTACATATATATTTACAATTTCTGTACCCTCTTGATGAATTAACTCCTTTATCATCATAGTGACCTTCTTTGCCTCTTGTGGCAGATTTTGAATGAAAGTCTAGTTTTTCTGATATAAGTATAGCATCCTTGCTCTCTTTTGGTGTCCATTTGGATAAAACATCATTTTCTATCCCTTTGCTCTTAGTCAGTGTATTCTTGAAGCTAAAGTGAGTCTCTTGTAGGCTACATACTGGGGGATCTTGTTTTTTTTATCCATATAAAGCCACTCTGCCTTTTGATTGGAAAATTCAATTTATTTACATTTAGAGTAATTATTGAAAGGTAAGGGGTTACTACTGTCATTTTTTTACTTGTTTACTAATCATTTGGGATATGACACCAAAAGTAGGGCGATAAAGCAAAAACGATCAAGTGGATTATATCAAACTAAAAGCTTCTGCCCAGCAAAGGAAACAACAAAAAGAAAAGGCTAGCTACAGAATTGGAAACCACATACCTGACAAGGGGTTAATTTTCAAAAAGGGTAATGAACTCACATAATCCAATAGGAAAAACAAAAACAAAAACAAAAACAAAATAACCCAATGAAAAACGCGAAAGGACTAGAAAAGAAAATTTTCCAAAGAAAATATACAAATGGCCAATGAGTTTATGAGAAGGTGTTCAAGAGGCTATCATCAAAACGATAAATAATAAGAAGTTGTTATGGTTTGGATATGAAGTATCCCCTGAAAAGATAATGTTACATAATGCAGGAATGTTAAAAAATAAAATGATTATGAAAGCTATTACTTCATTGGCAGATAAATAATTCTAATGAATTATTGCATGGTAACTGTAGACAGGGGTGCATGGTCCAAGGATGTAGGTCACTTGGACATATCCTTGGATGTATATATTATTTTACTTTTTTATTAGAGCATTATAGTCATACATTGTAGTTGAGTTCATCTTGACAAAACCATGCATGCATGGAATTTGATTTAAGAATCCCTTTACTCTCCCCTTTCCCTCCTTTCCATTCTCCCCCTATTCTCCTTCCTCTACTCTATTGATCTTTCACTCCTTTATTTAGATGAAAGAATTTGGTCATTAAGTGTGTACTTTAAAAAACTTTTTTTTTTTTTATAGCAGGGATTGAACTCAGGGGCACTCAGTCACATCCCCGGTCCTTTTCATTTTTTTGTGTAGAGACGGAGTCTCACTAAGTTGCTTAGGGCCTTGCTAAGGTGCTGAAGCTATCTTTGGACTTGTGATCCTCCTGCCTCAGCCTTCCCAGCCTCTGGGATTATAGGCATGTGTCACCCGGCTCTCTACTTTCTAAATTTTATTAATGGCTTTCTGGTTAAGGTAAGAACAATTTTTGAAAATGCTTCATGGACAATAAAAAATTCATCATTTATTAGACATAAAATTTTTGACTTTTGCATTATGCAGTCACTGTATGTCCTTATATTTCTTACTACTGGATCTATTGCTCTGAAAAACATGAATTATAATTTCTCAGAATGATTGCATTTTTATCAACTTCTTGAATTTTTAAATTCTTTTGTTTTCATATATTTAAAGCAATGCTATTTTACATCTACATAATCATTACATATCTTTGTAAATTGTCTCTTATTGTTGCTTGATATTCTTCTTAACCCTGTTTGATGCTTTTGCACTTATATTCTACCTTGTCTGATCTTGTCCTTGCTATTGCTGATTTCTTTTGGCTTGCATTTTGTCTAGTACCTTCATGACTTTCGGAGTAATATATAAATATCTGAGTTGACTTTTATTTTATTGCTGTATTAGAAGGGTTCTATATTTTCATGGATGAAGTTTTCTTCTTCATACACAGTACAATAGTTGATGTACTTCTTTTCATCACTTTCATCTTCATCTTTACTATTTGCTTTGATTTGCATTTTCTCCCTTGTCCTTTTCACTGTTTTTGGCTGGTATAATAATTTTTTATCTTCTTATTAATTTGAAAATTTTCACCTTCCTTTCCCCTCCCTAGTAGTTATTGTCTCTTTCTTGACTTTTATAATCAAATATATTCCTCGACCATTCCGTGAAAACAAGATGTTATCTGTCCCCATCCGGGTGTTCTGCTCATCACCATTCTGCCTTTTTAAAAAGACAGTCTTGTGTGGGATATCTCCAAGCCCACTGTGACCACTCACCACATTCCCGTTAAAATTTCCCTACAAAACCCTGCCTCCAGCTAAAGCAAGTTATCGCCTATCACTTCTCTGGCTGCTTCAGTTATAACCGGGGAATCTTCTTCCTAGGCAGAATTATTACTTACGTCTGTTTACCAACTAACTGGATAAGAACCGGAAACTTGCCTACCTCCTTTTCTTCTTCCCAGTTCTCAGTAAAATTATTGACCTTGCCTTTGGGCCCTCCCTGTTTCAGCTCTTCACCTCCTTTGTAGAGAGAACCATCAATGCCACTACTGACCAGATGGTCCAGAACATACTCCTGCTGAGCTTCATTAGAATTGCTCAACACCAGCACCTACAGGAGTCCTCAATCATGTCCCCTCTCAGTGGGACGCAGTTTAAGATGCAACCCTAGCCCCTCTCCTTTCACCCCTTTTTCTTATCAAATAAAAAAAGGTAGGAATGTTAGGTAGAATCTGACTTAGGCAACACCATTTTGAAACATATCCACCATCTCAGAATAAGAACTTACCTTAAGGTCACTCCAACCCACCTATCCCGAAATGCTGGACAATACTCCACCCCAAACACCACCATCACTAAGAAAGGAATCCTACCTGACAACTCTCTCGTGGAGCCCTTCCCCTCATTCTTTCTATATCTACCTGAGGCTGTAAGCAGCTGGTAGATCTCAGACTCCACTGGGCCCCTCTCCACAGGTTTCTCCCAAATAAACACCTGTGTTACTGTTGAAAAAATAAATTAAATCTTCTTCTTTGGTAGACTTTTAATTGCAGACTGAATTGATAAATGGGCGAAAGAGCTAAACAGAGACTTCTCACCAGAGGACATTGATCAAGCCAATGAATACATGAGAAAGTGCTCTAAATCATTAGTAATCAGAGAAATGCAAATGAAAACCACATTAAGATATCACCTTACACCAGTCAGAATGGCAAAGATGAAGAAAATAAACAACAATAGATGCTGGAGGGGCTGT
>PVKS010035483.1:0-20044 GCA_004027875.1 Aplodontia rufa | reverse complement strand
ATTTTTTTAATAATTTTTTATTTTTTTATATTTTTGAACAACCTTACAAGATTTTAACAAAATAATATAAAATGTGTATATATTCTGGATATTGCAATTATCCCCAGGAGTGCCCCCCCAATTACCCTCCCTTATCCCTCCCTTCCCCTTCCCACTATATCTCTAAAAAAAGTATTAGATTGTAAAGCATTATTTTAAAGTATCATAATGCACTCACTCAAGTGAAGTCTAAAACATTTTTAGGTGTGAATAGGGCTTTTAATTTTTTAAGGAAATATAGCAGTTTTCTGATATCAATTCTCGTTCATTTAATCAAAGAACTATAATGAGATAAAATCAGTTTTTCAACAAAATAATAAAATTAAATACATCAGTAGATAGTCTGTTTAACAAAAATGATGATCATTTACTGTAAAAGATAAAATTTATTCCTCAAAGGAATTTTGCCATTTCATATATTTGCAAACAATCATTTGAATAATATGTTCACAATTTTGAAATTCTTCTCTGATTTTGCCAGTTTGGAAAAAGAAATTATCATATCTGATGATTAATTTATAAGCACTCTTAATATGTTAGGAGAAAGGTCATATATTTTGAAGTGCATCATTGATGTCATTTAACAAAACTAACATCAAATGCTTATATTCCATTCTAAGTTAATAATCAACAGGACTATTATTTATATACCATGTGTTTTACCTTATTTATCTTTAATTACTTGTGTATTATTTTACTTGGAATATAAAATGAATAGCAATAACAAACATTATAATATATATCCAGACAAATCTTTTTGGGACAAAACCAAACCTGTTGGATTGCAGCTAAGAATTCTACTGTCTTCAGATAAAAAATTGTCAAGAAATTTCATTGAACGCAATGCATTGTAACTATTCTATAGCAGCCTAACAATGAGAAAAGACTTGTATGAACATATCAGAATCTTGTCTTTCAAAAATGCTTCCATTCCTCACATTTCTGTAAGAGGAATTTTGTAATTTACTCTTATTGATTTACTGTGTGATGACATTTTCTCCTCTCGGGGGATAATATTACACAATCTGAATGAAAAAATTTTGCCAAATTTGAATACATAAAAATGATACAAGGAAATATTTGATTTCTACAGTTTTCACTAAATATTATGTTAAAATGCATATTACTGAATTTTAAATGGTAGGCAAAGGAGTTACAACAAATATACTTATGAATAATCAACACAGAATCTTCGTTTCATTTGTTTTAATCTAAAAATGTATTACTTCCTTAATTTGTTTCTAAAATTCAAACCCTGTCCATTCTAAGGGCTCCAGTCAGATATGTCAGAACTTTCATGTAAATGAAGGCTTTTACAAGGATAAATATATTAAGCGATAACATTCAGACAGGACAATGTAAAAAAAAGCGGTTATCATTTTTTCCCCTTGAGTTGAGATGGAAACCTATGAATGGACTGTTTGACCTGCTAGATGATGGGATCATTAAATATGATGAAATAAGAAAAACTGATTTTAATATTTTTTTGCATATCTGGAAAGAAAGGTCATATTTTATGTTGTCAAAGCCACTCTCACTTTCAAATAGTTAAATATCTGTAGCTGTACACATTGTTTCCAGGAATCTGCCTTTGAGGTGTCAGTAACACAAAAAATAAATTACATCTTTTAATAGAAATTTTCAGAATAATAGGATTATATAGTTCTTTTCAAGTATTTTTAAGGTCTATCAGGAGGTCATTAGGATAGTATTCTACTGTTTAAGAATCACCTTTCCTCTTTTACATTTTATTTCACTTGTAACAGTATCTTAGTACTTATCACCATAATTAGTTTTAATGTTTTTTGACAAGTAGAGGAAGGAGAGGACAGAAGGTGTCAGTGCCAATGTAGACATAAATTCTACTAAAGGTGGCATTTTAGGTTGACATGACAAAGGCAATTTGAGATCTTTTAAACTACTTTTTATAAGAACCATCTTAATATATCTGAAGACTTCCAAAGAAACTGGGGTATATTTTGAAAAGACATAAAAGTTTCACTTTTGGCAGCTCAATAATTTTTCCCCATATTAAACTGACCACATATTAAGAAAGTTTAAATACTGCCCAAGGCACTGTTTCATGACTGGTAGCTGAGGAAACATTCCCACCTGAGTGGGAAGGATTGTGCCTTACCAGCTTGCATGCTTGATGCTTACCTTGTTAGTTCATCTGCTCATTCTCGCTTCATGAACATCTAACCCATGAAGTAAAATGTGTATCTCTTTGTTGAACTAACAGTCTGTCTGGGTAAATTTTTCCCTTTGCTTCAATTTCTGTTGATACCCAAAATCAGAGTGGAATCAATTTCATGAGACAACCTCAAAATCATTTGGAGAAAGCTATCAATTCTTCTGGTTTAAACTCTTCTCTGAATTAAATCTCCTTTTTCTGTCATTTACTCTTCATTTGACATAAATTCAAGTCCCCTTTCCAATTTGTTCTTTATCCTCTCAAGATAATCAAACTATCCCCATGTCCTTAGAAGGTAATATGAGGTGTTTTTATAGCCCTCTTTGTCTACATACTGTGTGCTATTGTAGCATAAATTGGCTTCATGGGAGGCTTTTGATCATGTTAATGACATGTGTTATTCTGTTTTTACATAATGTGACATAATGACTTCATAAGAACAAATTTAGAGGAGGAAATTTTTATTTGATGCTCAAGGTTTCAGAGGTCTCAGGCCACAGATGGTTGACTTCATCTGGGCCCAAAGAGATGTAGAACATCATGACAGAGGAAAACAATTCTGGACATGGCACTAAGGAAGCAAAGACAGCTCTGCTCACAAGGGACAAAATATAAATTCGAAAGGCACACCAACAGTGACCCACCTCCTCCAGTCACATACCACATGCCTACAGTTAGCGCCCAGTGAATTTGTTAAAGGCTATCAACCCAGTGATCTCATTAAATTTGTCATAACTGTATTATTTTGTCTCTAAACTTTTTAGCATTATCTCACATGTGAGCTTTTCTGGGACACATCATATCTAAACCATGACAGTACAGCATTATATATTTTCTCTCCTTTGAAACATATACTTCCAAGAATAAATCATGTCTTTTAAAGTTTAGATTTTTTGGTTGAAATTGTATATATCTGAAGTTATTATGTCTGGAAGATTTTTTTTAATGTGTGTATATTGAAATAAACCAGAATGAAAATGAAGCTCAGTCTTTTAAAACAAAAAGTCATAGAGAGATTTTTTTTCAATAGCAGAATACAGGAGGATTGAGGGTAAAATCATTCCAAAGAGGTGAAAGTACTTAGTTTAAAAAAAAAAAAAAACTTTAGTTTTCCCGATCAAAGGCCACAAACTTTCATTGTCTGAACTGTTCCTTACCTTTTTAATGATGAAAATGTCAAAAGTACCCTTTGGGGTATGAAAAAAGAAGGTTAGACTTGCAGGACGAAGTTATAGATTCAAATACTGACATTATAACTTATTTGCTCAGAATGTACCAACAAATAAATAAAATTCCATGAGCTTCGCTTTCCTCAAATGCAAAACTTCAACCCAGTACTCAGTCTAGTTCTTATAAAGGGTCCTTGAAATTATTTAGGTCTGTGAAGAAGTCATACCCCCAAATCTGTTATTTTAGTCAACTTTTTTACTACTTGACAAGAAAAACTTTAGGAGGAAACTCAAGGTTTCAGAAGTCTTAGTCCATGGAAGACTGACTCCATTCCTTAGGGCTTGAGATGAAGCTGAACATCATGGCAGAAGAGTGTGACAGAGGGAAGCAGGTCTATGTATGCTCCAGGAAGCAGAGAAAGCAAGAATTCCACTCCAGACACAAAATACATATCCCAAAGGCATGCCATCTCCCTAATGGTACTTGTTCCCAGCTGGTTAATCCCTATCTGGGGATTAACTCACTGATTGTGTTAAAATTCTTATAACCCAATCATTTCTCCTCAGCCTTCCTTAAATGTCTCACATGAGCTTTGAGGGACACCTCACACTCAAACCATAACATTTCACCCCTAGCCTTCAAAATGTTATGACAATCTCATAATGCAAAATACATTTAGTCCATTTTCATGAGTCCTCATTTTCTTCACAGTCCCAAAATTGCCTGAAAATTTAGGTCCAAAGTCTCCACTGAGACTTAAGGCAAACGTGCAGTGTGAGCTCCTGTTAAATAAAAAGAAAAATCAAGTTACATATATCCATTACATAAATGTACGTAGTAAATATTTCCATTCAGAAATAGGAAAACAGAAAAAAGGGATGGATCCAAAGCACGACTGAAATCTAACAGGGCAAATAAGTCCTATAAATCTTTGGCCAGCATCTGGAGCACATGGCACCTAAATGTTCTCTGCAGAGGGCTTGTGAGGCTCCATCCCTGTGGCCTTGTTTCTTGCAGCCATGTGGTCTTTCTCTTGGCTTGTCTCTGCTTGATTCCTGCAGCTTTCCTTGGTGGACATTCCACGGTACTGCCGTTTCTTAATCTTGGGGGTCTCCTTTGGAACTTTGGCTTCCTCCTCACATCTCCAAGCATTGCCCTCTCAGTGGCTGCCATCAGCGATCTGACCCTGCTACAAGTTGCCTGGCCTCCCAGGCCTTTCTTTGAATTCATGGTAGAAGTCTCCAGGACCTCCTAATTCCAGCATTCTGCATTCCTGCAGAACCAGCACTACATGGTTGCCACCAAGTGCCTGGGTAACTGAGGATGGTGAAACAACTTCTGAGGCCTCCCTAGGCAATCAGCGTGCCCCACTGGTCTCTTCTCAAAGGAATTTTCACTTTTACTCCATTGAGCATGAGATGAGTGTGGTGTTGCCAATTTCTGAGATACCCTCAACTCATCCTTTCTATTATCTTTGTGCAAAGCCTTTAGCATGTCTTAGGCTGTATTATCTTTAACAATTGTGACTTCCTTAGCCCCAGTTTTACTCACACTTTTCAAGTCCAGGTTTTTCAAATCGTTTTGCTCGGCTTTCTGCTCCTGATTACTGTGATAAACTTGGATAAAAGCTTCCAGCAATATCCATGCCATCCATTGAGTACTGTCCTTCCTAGAAATTTCCTCTATCAGGTTAAGAAATCTATTGTCTTAAAATTCAGTCTCACAGAAAGTCTCAGGATAAGGGCAACATGCAGACAATTTCTCAGCCACAATGTAACACAAATGGCTTCTAGTGCAATTGCTGAGTCCTCCGTCTCTTTGAACCCTCATGAGCCCTGTCTTTGCTGTGCACAGTCTTACCAGCATTCTTCTGCGTTCCCACAAGCATCACCCATTAAGCTCTACTTACAACAATCTAAAGCACTTCCAACTTGCACTGTTAAAGATCTCAAAAAATTTCCCCCATATTCCAAAATCTCTAAAACTTGTAAACTGCATGGTCAGATTAGTCACAGCGATGACCCCACTTCTGGTACCAATTTTTGTTTTTGTTTTTTTTTCCAATTTTTGTTTTAGTGAGCTTTTCTGCTGTTCAAATAAAAAAACCTGACAAGAACAATTTTAGAATGAAAAGTTTATCTGGGGGCTGGAGTGGTGGCATGGCGGTTACGGAGCATGCTGGGGTGCGGGGGTTCAGGTCCCAGCACCCAGGTCCACAGCTGGGTGTCAGAACAGTGAGGGCCATGTGAAGGACTCAGTAGAAATTAATTCTCTCTGTCTCTCTCTCTCTCTCTCACTCACTGACCTTCTCTCTTTAAAAAAAATGTTTATTTGGGGGTTCACTGTTTCAGAGGTCTTAGTCCTTAGAAGACTAGCTCCACTCTAAGGTGTGGCTGACCTTCATCCCAGAGGAGTGTGGCTGAGGGAAGCAGATCACGAGCTTAAAGGGAAGCAGGGAGAAAAGCTCCATGCACCAGATATAAAATACATACCCCAAAGGCAGGTCCCAGGGACCCACCTCCTCTAGCCATACCATACCTGCTTTCAGTTGATTGGGTTAAGGTTCTTATATCCCAGTCATTTCACCTCAGCCTTCCTGCATTGTCACACATGAGCTTTTGAGGGACACCTCACATTCAAATCATAATATCCATGTAGTAAGTAAGAGTAATGAAATAAAACAGTAGTTCTAATTCTTTAAAATATTTAACTTTCCTGTCTTTTCTTAATCAAGCATTGTTTTAGTAGGTTTTTCATCACTTTGACCAAAAGATCTGTCAAGGGCCACACAGAAGAGGAAAAATTAATTTTGGCTCATGGTTTCAGAGATTCATTCTATGGTCAGAAGTGTTTGCAATTCTGGACCCAATGTAAGGCAGTGCATCATGGTGGTAATCCATAGCAGAAGACAGAAGCTCAAGACACAACAATCAGGAAGCAGAGAAAGACCTCTACTCACCAGTGACAAAATGCAAACCTTACTAAAGGCATGCCTACAGTGACTCTCTGTTTCCAGGGACATCCTCTCTGCCTAAAGTTTACTGCCCAGGTAATCCATATCAGTGTATTTAATACACTGATTAAATTAAGGTTCTCAAAACCTACTCATTTTACCTATGAACATTATCACATTGTGTCATGCATGAGCTTTTGGGGGACACTTCACATCTAAACCATGAACAAAAATAGTCATTAAAATCCAAATGTGCCACAAGTGACTCATAGTTCACAATGCTTTCTATATTGAAGAACAAATTACAAAAGGCAGGTGCTGTGACCAGGGGACAGGAGGATTCCCTTCGTGGATTTCATTGACTTGCAATATTAATAGTCCACATGTCTGCATTTCTTCTTATAAATTTAGTTGTATGATTGCATGCTAAATGATCTGGAAAAAAATGAGAAGGCTGATTGTCAAATATACAATGTTTGTTTGTAGGTATAAAAGACCATTTGGTTTATGGTAATTTAATTAATCCTCACCTAAAGCAGACACAGTGCCCTAGTAATTAATGTACTAGAAAAATGCACATAGGATTTTGACACTATCCTGTACTATTGAGAAGTGGCATTGTACTGTGACACTGTATTAATAAGTCACTTAGACAGCTTCCCACAAGGATACAAGATCAAATTTTATAACTTAAAATGAGAATCAATTCCCAGGGTAGAATACGTCTTTATGATTTGAATTTTCTCTCACATTTTCTTCTTTGGTAGTCTGTGATACAATTTAAGGATGAAAATTTGTATTTGAAGGAATCATTATAATAGGGGATGGAATCAGAAATAGATTATTTGAAATAAAATATTGAATTTACAGATAGCAGCATGCTATCAATTTCACCTGTGCCATGCAATTATGCAATTTCTTTAGCTATGTTTTTATGAACTTGATGGAATTCTGATAACCCCTCTTAGCTAAGAGAGAGTAACTAATTGCTTTGCCTTCACTATATTGGCTGAAGGGTAAAAAGCTAAAACCCAATTTATCTAGTAATTGCTACATTTGTGAAAAACAGCCTCAAAGCCTTGATGTGTTTTACTGTTGTCTCTTGGGAAGGCTCATGTCTAATTTTTATGCTGATTTGGCTCATAATATAGTCCTCTGACTCTTCTATTTTCTCTTGCAATTACAAGGCTTCTTATTCCATTGTGAATATTCCTCTGAACTAAGATTAGCTTAACTGAGCTTCCTTTGAAAACTTGCCTACCTATCAAATGTGTCAGGTCTAATGCATTCAGTAGCCACAGAAAATCAATGAACAGCACACTTTTCTGCTTCCAGCAATGATCAATAGGATTCACATAATGGGTGGAAAATTTTTAATCGTGACAACTTAGAATCTTCTTAGCATAAATCTTCCCTGCATTATAACCTCTCTACTTCCCAGTTCTTAAATTTGCGGGCACCAAGTAATATCTGTATTGAAGATATATTATGAAAAGTAATATAATTATAACTTCACACTTCAGTGATAATGAGTTTTGATCCCAAAAGACTATTTTCTGGGCAATCTGAAATCATCTCTACTTTTTTTTTTAAATTTTAAAACTGAAGATATTCTGTTAGAATGTATTCATTTAAAAGGAATTGAATTCACATATGCATTTAGAGAGATGTAGACTCTAGTAATTCTTTTATAAAAGACAGTTACCTAGTATTAAGATTTTGAAGCTGCCTTTTTTAGTTTTTTAAGAATACATACATTAAGTATAAAAAGATCAAAGGACTTTTACAGTTGTGACACTGAAGAGTGGGGTTTGGAGAAATTGGGAGAAACAAAGCTCCATAAATAGTTAAAAGTAATCAAAATGTGCTTAGAACTTCTACATTATTATTTATAAAAATATCCATTAATTGGTAAGTTAATTCATCCTCCAAACAAGTTTCCTTCTTTATGATCTGGGTGGTTAACTGCTAGGTGCTAGACATTCAGAGACAAAGGATGGTTGCTGTGTCTGAGCTAACAGTACACTTTGGGGAAGAGGAGAGTTGCAATTGAATGAAACATGTCTAAGTGTGTATGTGTGTGTATCAATATACATGAAACTAGTTTTACAAAAGTAAAATTGGAAAACATATTTGGCACTTTATTATAAGAGCATTAAAATAATAATTATCACTTCAATTCTTTTAAATAGAGAGAGGAACAGTGAGAGAAACAAAGAGAGAATCAGCTTTTCCATAGTTTCTCATGCGACTCTCATTGCTCTGACACTTAGCTGTATATGTGGCGCTGGGGTCAAACTCACATCCTCACACATCTCTGAGCCACTGCTCTAGCCCCACTAGATTTTAATAGGAGTTATTTATTATGTGAATGAAAGGACAGACCCACATTTCACTCACTTTTGTAGCCAGCACTTGCGCTGAATGCTTGTGTGCACATTTTTATGTGTGATGCTCCATCTTTCCTTCTTTGTTTTTCTTGATTAATCTCTTTCCCTGATTTTGCTGAATCCTAACACACTTGTTAACACGTAACATATTCTATTTGCCATAATTTTCCACCCTACTTTCATAGCAAAGAAAATGATTATCCCTCAATAGCAAAATATATGAAAGGATTCTAGAATGTTTTCTTGTGTTTTAGAAATAAGTGTTCACGGGGCTGGAGCCGTGGCTCAGTGGTCTCGGGGCTTACCCAGCATGTGCAAGTACACAGGTTCAAACCCCAGCACCATGAACACGACTAAGTGTCAGAGCAATGAAAAACATGTGAAAAACTCAATAAAATTTGATTCTCTCTCTCTCTCTCTCTCTCTCTCTGTCCTTCTCTCTTTAGAAATAATTGTTCATATTAGTTTTCTTATCCACAGTGTATCGTCCATTATGAAGTTATTTTCTAGGCTTAATTTCATGATAATTATGTAAATGCATAAAGCAATTATACACAAGAAAATCAATAAACATGAAACTTATTGTATAACAAATTTTATATTTCATAGTTTAACTGTCATATGAAAATAAGGCCTATTGTTTTTTTTAATTAGTTCAGCATGGTCTTACATATTGAAGGGTTTAGTTACTACACATTCATACATACATACGCAATGACAAAGTAACTTAAACCTGATCCTTGTCCAACATCCCCCCACCCCACCCATTCACCAATCTCTTGTCTCCTCTATAATTTTCTCTGATAAACAGATATAAATGACCATATACATATATATTAATTTTGGCAATTTCTAGATTTAAATGCCTGCCTATTATTTGGCTTCTAATGGGAGTCAAGTGTATACTACAGTATTGATACCCCCCTTTCCCCTTTCTTTCATCCTCTCTCTCCTCCCCCAACCTTTTTACCCCACTTCATAGTTATAGTTCCCCCATTTTATGTGTTACTTTGAATTCGGTGGGTCTATTAATAAAATTTGAATAACTTTCATCCTGTCCTAGGTTTTACTCGAGCTTCCATATGTGAAAGAAGATGCTCGACTTAGAAGTCTCTGGGCATGACTTATTTCACTTAGCATGATGTTTTTTCCATTTCCAAACACTTACTTAAAAAAATCCATGATATCATTCTTTCTAATAGCTGAGTAGAACTCCATTGTGTGTGTGTGTGTGTGTGTGTGTGTACCACAGTTTTTGGATATTTTCATCTAGTGAAGGGCACCTGGATTAATTCCATAATTTAGCTATTGTAAATAGAACTATAAACATTGATGTAGCTTTGCCTCTGTAATATGCTAATTCTTGCTGTTCTGGGAAAATACCCAGGGTTGGAGTGGGTAATATAGTAGCTCCATCCCTAGCTTTTTTGAGGAATCTCCAGACTGCTTTCCAGAGTGGCTGTACCAGTCTGCAGTCCCATCAGCAGTATGTTAGTGCTCCTTTCTCTCCAGAACCCCTCTAGCAGCTGTTATTGTTCATATTCTTCATCATTGCCATTCTGCCTGGAGTGAGGTGAAATCTTAATGAGGTTTGATTTGCATTTCTCTGATTGCTAGTGATGTAGACCACTTCTCATATATTTGTTGGCTTTTTGAACTTCCTTTGTTGAGAAGTTTCTGTTTAGTCCCATAGCCCATTTATTGATTGAATTGCTTGTGTTTGGTTATTAAGTTTTTTAAGTTCTTTATATATTCTGGATATTAGCCCTCTGTCAGAAGAATAGTAGGCCATTATTTTCTCCTATTCTGTAGGTTCTTTCCTTTACTTTCATTTTCTTTTCAGAGAGAGAGAGAATGAGAATCAATTTTATTTGTTTATTCATCTGGCCTTTGTTTCTCCAATACTTAGTTGTGTTTGTGTTGCTGGCATTTTAACCTGTGTCCTCATTCATACCAGGCAAGCACTCAAACTGCTAAGCCACAGCTCCAGCCCAGTTCTTTCTTGACACTCTTGACTAATTCTTAGCTGTGCCGAAGCTTTTCATTTTAATGGCATTCTACTTATTGATTCATTGCTTTAATTGAAGAGGTCCATTTGATCATGATGTATTATCTTTTTGATGTGTATTTGAATATAATTTGCTAGAATTTTATTAAGGATTTTCACATCTATGTTCATCAGGAATTTTGGTCTCCAGTTTTCTTTTCTTGATGTGTCTTTGTTGGTTTTGGTATCAAAGTTATGATTGCCTCATAAAAAGTGTTTGCATGAGTTCCATCACTTTCAATTTCTAAAATACCTTAATAAGAAGTGTTAGTTCTTCTGTTAAGTCCTGGTAGGACTAAGATGAGACTCCATCATGCCTTGAGCTTTTCTTTATGGAAAGCTTTTAATTGCTATTTCAATTTCCTTACCTGATATTGGTTTATGTTTTCTGTATCCTAATGAGTCGATTTGGGACTAGAGTATGTGTCTAGGAATTTGTCCATGTCCTCCAACTTATCCAGCTTGCAGGAGTATAGTTTTTCAATATAATTTCTCCTAATCCTTTGGATAATAGAAGGGTCAGGGGATAATCTCTCCATTTTCCTTTCTGATTTTGTTAATTTGCTTCATTTCATTGTTTCCTTTGGTTAGGTGGCTAGGGCTCTGTCAATTTTATGTATTTTTTTTTCAATGAATGAACTCTTGGTTTCATTGATACTTTGTTTTTATTCTCAATTTCTTCAATATCAGCTAATATCTTGTTCATTTTTTGTCTTCTACTGGCTTTGGGATTGGATTGTTCATTTTTGTAGAGTGATTTGAGGTGGAACGTAAGCTTATTTATTTGGTATCTCTCCTGGTTTTTGATGAAGGCACTCAATGTTATAAATTTACATCTTAAGAAAGCTTTAATACTGTTCCAGAGATTTCAATATGTTGTGTCTTTTTTTCTCATTCATTTCTAAGAATTTCTTGATTGTTGGATGTAGTATTACAACACCAGCTTGGTTTCTTGAGCCATAAACCTGGGAGGATTTTTCCCAACCTTTCACCTTCAATCAGTGGCTATCCTTGGCTGTGAGTTGTGTCACCTATAAGCAGTATATTGTTGCTTTTTTTTTTTAAAGAGAGAGGGACAGTGATAGAGACAGAGAAAGAGAGAAACAACTTTATTTAGTTTTTTCACATGTCCTTAGTTGCTCCAACACTTAGTTGTGTATGTGGTGCTGGGGTTTGAACCTGGGTCCTTGTGCTTACCAGGCAAGCGCCAAAACCACTGAGCCAATGCTCCAGCCCTTGTTGCATTTTTTTAATCCAATCTGTTAATCTCTGTCTTGATTAGGGAGTTGATATCATTCATTCTTTTTCAATGTAAGAATAGATTTGTGATTGTGATTTGCTTCATCATGATTTTTTGGTGTGTTTTGTGCTTTCTCATTTTTTAGTACAGCATACTTTTATTGAGTTTCCTTTGTGGGTTTTGGGAATTGTTTGTTTCTTCTTCTATTTGGAATTTATCTTTGAGAAATGTTTTTAGTGATAGTTTTCTGTTATTTAATTTTGCAAGTTTGTTTGTATTGTGAAATTTTTTATTTGCCCTTCAAATTTGAATTTGAGTTTTCCTGGGTATAGTGATCTCAGTTGCAAGTTGTGTTCTTTCAAATATTGGAATATTTCTTTCCATGATCTTTTGCTTTTAGAATTTGAGCTAAGAAATCAGAGGTTATCCTTATTGGTTTTCCTCTGAATGGGATTTGGTGTTTTTCTCTTGCAGATTTTAGTATTCTTTCCTTGTAGTCTGTTATACATTTTGAATATGATGTGTCTTGATGAACTTCTCATTTGATTAGATCTATTGGATGTCCTTATGCTTCCTGAATATGTCTAACTCATTTCTGATATGGGGGAAATTTTCTTTAAGTATTTCCTTGACAAGGCTTTATGCCATTCATTTGATTTTAATATTTTCCTCTATTCTAATTACTCAGATTAGTTCTTCTGATTTCATCACAGACGTCTTGAAAGTTCTGTAATTTTTGCTTTCTTTTCTGTCATCCATGCATTCAAACTTACTCAGTCTGTCCTCATTATGGGAAGTTCTTTATTCAAGAGCTGAGGTTCTGTTTGCTGCAGAAATTAATCTGTTATTAAATTCTTTCACTGAGTCTTTGATTTGGTTAACTGTGGGTTTCAGATCTAAAATTTCCCTTTTCAATATATCCATTGCTTTGTTAAAGAAATGTTTGTTTGCTGTCTTATTTCCTTCCTTAGATCTTCCTTTATGCCTTTGATCATTTTAATAATGTGATAATTGATTTTTTTTTCTAGGTTTTCATCCCATTCCCTATCTTTGGGATCCTTCTTTGGGGAGTTATGATCTTGAGAAGAAGGTTTACTAGCCTGATTTCTCATTTTTGAAAAAGTTACTCTTTTTTTCCTTGAATTGAAGTAAATTCTTTTTCTCCTCATTTTGTGTGTGAGCCTTTGTGTATAATTGAATTTTTGTTCTAATGTTTTTCACCGAATCTTTACTATGGGTTGGTGCCAGGGAGTGGGTGCCAGGACTCCTCTCTGGTTGTCCCCCTGTGGGATCTTGTTGATGGGTTGAGGGGTTTTATCCCCTCTCTTACTTGGGTTGGGGTACAGTCAGGTTATTTGAGTTCACTAGCAGGCACCCCACCCTGTGACCAACTACTGTCCGTTACAGTTTCCAGTTCCTCACTAGATAATGAAAGGGAATCATTATGAACATCCAATGTGTAAAATAAACAGCATTAAACAGATACTTTGTTCCTTCTATAATCTTATTTAACTGTTTGTCTATAGCTGACTTAAAGGCAATTCATCTATGTCAGGACAGGCAATCCCAGCAAAAAGTTTTCCAATAATAATGGTTGTGGCACAAGTCATGTAAACCATTTGGGACTACTTTGTGTTGAGCTTACAGACACCTAAGTGCAAAGAAATTGTGAAAGGAATGTAGAGAAGAACATTTGATTTGGGCAGGAGAGCAGAGAGAAAGAGCAGTTGATGAAGGATATTCTAAAGTGAGAAAGAGAGGAAGAGGCTGAGATAGTGATGTTAAGGGTAGGTGAGAGAGAAAGAGGAATAGAGTTGAGCTATTGCTCAAAGGGAGAAAAGAAGGGAGTATTATACTACCAGGAGGCTGTATTGCACAGCTTATGATGTTCAGATGGTCAGACCTCAAAAGGAAGGGGTGCAGGATACAGTTCTTTACAACTGAGAAAGATTTTGGAATTGTAAACAAGTCATAGTAAAGTAGGAAGAGATTGGAAAGGAGAACAGAAAAAAAAAGGGGGGGTGGTTAAGAAGTACCATTGTTCATACAAAGATTCAATGAAGGTGAGATTCAAGCAAATGGGGAGCTAGGGCACATTTGATCCAGCTGTTGTTCCTCATGCTGGTGCTGGACTAGTTATCCCCTGGCTCCTGAGGTTGGTACTTGCTGAGTTGACTCATGAGACCTGAGGCAGACCAAGCAGGCTAATTTATGTGTCCTAGTTTTGTTACTGGCCAAGCTAGGAGTAGAAGCCACTGTGTTAGGTTGCAGATTCTGTGGCAGACAGGCCTTGCTAGCTCACAACTCCTAGGGCAGTTACCACCTGAGTTATAAAGCTCCTGGAGCAGTTTCCTGTACTTATCACAGGGTTCCTGCTGGCCTGTCTTCTCAAAATTGCCGTCCCCCTGGTGCTCAACTGCCAATCTGAAAACACGACTACCTTGTGTGCTTTGGTGCAGGATCTGGTTTATGCCAAAGAAAAGGAGCTTTTTTATATTAGGGTTCACGGTCCCATTCTGACCATCCTGTATTTGTGGCTCCTCCCACCCTCTCTACCAAACCTGTGGCACTATCTGCCTGTGGCAGTCTTTGTAGCTCTGAGCCACCTAGCTCCGAAGTGGTTTGTTGTTGTTGTTGTTCTGTTTATTGTGTATTATTTTGTACCAGACTCTGAGTTTCTTTTATTCCTTGCTTGTCTGACATTGAGTTTCAATGAAGGTTGCCCTTCACCCACCATGCAGAAAGGCCCTTCTTTAGTTGTAGGTGTCTCACTTCATGGAAAGCTTGTTCACACAGCCATCCTGATGGCTGCAATCTTCCAAGTCAAGGCAAATATTCTTTAGCATTTAATTGGCATTAATTTCTGACTTTAATGTGATAGATACGGTATGTTTCTTATCTCATATATATTTACAAATGTAGATTACTTATGCATTTGTGTAGCCATATAATTTTGCATTATATTTGTTAAGATCTCTTGATTTTTAAGGTAGCACTCTTTTTTTAATAGCAGACACTTAAAATTAACCTGTCAACATATTTATTTAATTGATTACTATGTGAATTAATGTTTCATATACTTCCCTCAGAGCAAGTTTACTTTACTTTTAGAGACTGTCTTACAAAGACCTTTATATATTTGATTGTATAATTACTGTTTAATCATTCTCTCTTTTGCCAGAATCTATAATCTAAAACACAGTGTCTCTTTTGAAATAGCAATTATATATTTGTTTAGTAATTTCTTATTGTAATTAACATATATAGAACACAAAAATTGTGTGTTTCATAAAAAGCTCTATCAATTTAAACAACTAAATACTTGATTGATACTTCTCTTTTGTTTTTAAATACTGCATAAATTTTAAGTAATTGGGCTAAAATACATAAACCATGAGTGACTATTGTAAAATCAGTTCACTTACTACAAGGGTAACTACATACTTCCATATAAGCAAAACTTTTAAAACTTTTTGTCATCCTTTCCGTCTAAAATAGAGTGAGTGAAAGAGTGATGAAAGAGCAGGTGGTTATTGCAGTAGTTTTTTTTTTTTTTTTTGTCTTATAGGTGGAAAAGTAGAAACAAAAATTACTGTCCTTAGAAAGAATAAATCAGAGTTAAAATAGGCCCTAATGCAGTTCCTCCCATTTTATGTCACTTCAAGTTATCTTCTGTCACTGGTGCTGAGCAATCTTTATAGGGCAGCATTCATCAGAGCCGTCTACAGAACATCCACAGGGGCAGGGGTATTATTATCAGCTATCCCCAGAGCAACACACAATTTGGTTTCTAATCTTAGATTATTTAAATGTAAAATGTAGTTTTGAGGTTGAATTCTATTGCAACTCCAAGGATATACCAAATTTATTGTTATTAGCAAGGATTACAAATATTCCTCTTTCAATCCCACATAGTATGTATCTTGTCACTCAGACATATGGATATCTTATACTTGTCATGAATTATGGAGCCACTGACTTCACTTTGGCCTTTTCTTATAATGCATCTAATTCACTAGTTATTTCATTCCCTACTCTTTTTATGGCTTTAGTAACCTGTGGGGATAGAAAGAATTGCCAACAAATCCAAATGTGAAATATTGAAAGGTCAAAGCTGTAAAAAAATCTCTACTCAATTTTTAAGAATATTTTAGCTCCTAAATTCTGTTATTACTGAATATTCAAGTATTTAAAATAATAAAAGTAGTTAATACTTATCCTAACAACTCAAATATCAGGTAATTAATGGATAGCTTATTTTCCTAAATCTAAAATTTTTCTTTCTACAGTAAAAATGTTTTATGGACATTCTTTCTTATTCATATTTGTTCCCCCTTCTAATATAGTCCAATTATCTCATAAATGAATGAGAAATAACTCTATAAATTCCTTTTTATCTATATTTTTCATTTATGAGACTATTTATCAAATTTCTTTTGTGAACTCTATTTAGCAAGGCTAAACTTATTTAACCTTGGTCATGTTTCTCACTTTTTAAAAGTTTCAACTTTGGGGGCTGGAGCGGTGGCTAAGTGGTTATGGAGCTTGCCTGGCTTGCGCGAGTACATAGGTTTAAACTAACCTAGCACCCATGTACGCAACTAAATGTCAGAACAATGAAAGCCAAGTGAAAAACTAAATAAAAATTGATTCTCTCTCTCTCTCTCTCTCTCTCTCTCACTATCCTCTCTCTTTAGAAAAAAAGTTTCAAATTTTTATCTGCAAAATTAGCGATATTAAATAAGTTATCACTAATACACTTTCCAACTATGAAATTCTTAACATCTTCTATTTTAGGAGGAAACCTATGGTGTCCCTGAAATCACTCAATAAGGTTAAATATGGATGTTTGCATAACCTTCTCTTATGCCCTAGTTACACATTCCCTTCAAAGAGTTCACTAGTCTTGGATTCTACCCCATTTTCTGGTTAGCTGAACTAGCTTCCACCATAACTTGGGGAAAATTTATTCTCTGCATTCCATGTCCAAATGTCATGGAAGCATTCAGTATTTACCACTTCTCTAAGGAGCAGATTCATTGTGTTTTCAAAGAAGTCATTTTTCCAACCTAATAAATTAATCTACAAAAACATATTAATTAATGTGGAATAGACTACTTACTGGCTAATAATATTGACTTATTGATACTTTGATTTGCTAAGTAAAATAATTTCACCTTTATTTTTTGTCCAAAAAATATTTTTGAATAACTATACAACTGCTTATTCAATGTCTGGAAGAAAAATATGGTATAAGAGATGGTATATATAGCATCCTATTACTGTTTCCCAGAGGCCATTTGACTTTATGCATGCTGTAGATCAATTGTCACCTCCTGATTATTTTGTGCCCCATTAATTGCCCAAAATTTCCCTATCTAGAAAACAAGTTGTATGATTCTGTACTTATTACTTCATATACAAGCAACCCTGTTTACAGTTCTGGGGAGTCATCACATGGACTAAAATCATAAAATTGATTTCTCAGCAAATGTATGCAATAAGATATTTACATTAGTTTATTTCTCATCAGAGGAGGTATAAAAATTTCTATAACATGAGTAAACTTCCTTTACATTTCATATCAATACATGTATGGTGGTAAGCTACCCATCTGGATGAAAACACCAATCTTCTTTCCATAAATGCCTTAAATGCAAACAACCATTTCACTTGATGGTTGAATGCAAAAGAATGATTTCTAATTTGTGTCCCACATCACAATATGAAGGAAATACATGATTTTCACTGAATATTTATTTAAAGAATTCACCCATGTTTTTATGCCAAATTATCTAGTATACTACTTTTAATCATGCCCTACATGTATTATCTGACCTTGGCTACATGGTCCAAAGCCACTGATATTCTCTGTACACACACACACACACACACACACACACACACACACATAGAGGATACATAAATTTGTAAATTCCTATGCTCTGTGAAAAATGCATATTGTTTACATATTTTGTATACAAAAGGAAGTAGTTGCGGGGGTGAAATATGAGTAGAGAAAGAAACAAAATAATCACCATTTTATGTGTAAGTTGAAAAACATTTTTTTTGATGAATGAGTCATTATGTTGGCCAACTGAAACTTATCTTCCAATATGCTTTTTAACACATGTAAATAGTTTCCTAGTAATAGAGGATGCATGTGTTTCAGATTGATCAATTTGCTGGATGCTAATCCAATGAGGAACACCATTTCCTTCCCTGCAAAATTGTTTCCTGTCAATGTCTAAAGTCTCCTAATAGCTAATTATCTCTAACAGCTACATTTCTCCAGCCATGCAAACCACTTTGTGCAGATTCAGAACTTTAGTAAAGCATATTGTAAAAAAACATCCTGTGCTGTATCTTAAGAAATATTTTATTCTTTTTGCCAAGCATATGTTATGATATTTTTAAAACAGATATTGTTAAATATATATATATCTATAGAAATAAATACATATATATCTGTCTCTGTGTGTGTGTGTGTGTGTGTGTGTGTGTGTGTGTGTATTTCCCCCCTTTGGAAATTGCTAGTTAATAAGCATATTACTGTTGCATTCTAGAAGGGGAAACATAAGACAGCTCTACATACAAGGTACTCTGCATACATTTTATTCTTTTCCAGATATTAATCAATGACATAATTAAAATGCTAAATTATTGGGAAAATAATAACATAAAATCTCTCTTTCAAAATGCTTCAAATACAATTCCTAGTTTAATACTGTAAGATTAACGAGAACACAGAGAACAAATCATATAAGCTATTCTCCAATAAAATTGCATGTAACTAGCACTGCAATTAGCCCAGCACATTAGGTGCTTTGAACTTTTTCATTCTAATATGTATACCTCCTAACACTTTTTCTGTTGACGTTCAGTTCAAGATTATGTATTCTAGAGTTCACAAAAGAAGCATGTGTATTAGGGTCAGAAGGAGAAGGAGAATAGGAATAACTAATATGAGGGGATCTGTGTATCCCATATAAACTTCCTTTCTTACTCATTGTTAAACCTCTGTCTATGTTTTTAAGATCTGCCTGAAAATCTTGATGTTTTACAATCCAAGTACTGTGCTCCACTAAAATTTTATCAGAATTGCTTTCTTTTTTCTCATATTTCTCAAACTGAAACAATTCAGTTTCTGGTTGCTCAATCCATGGACACCAGTGTCTCTGTGTGCAGTATTCATATAGTAGCAGAGGGGACCAGTCGGCCCCCACATCCTAACCTTTCTTATCTTTTGCATCCATTATACATGTCCTTGATAAATCCTTGATAAAATAAAAAATGCTTTCTCTTAGGAACCATTCATTATCAACCATTCATTTGATGTGAAATCATTTTTTTTAAATCTTGTAAAAATGAGCTGATTATATTTATTTTATTACTCTTAAGACTTGAATTATCTCTCTGAAGAGTGGCTATGAGTTCTAGTCTGTCCTGATAATACTCCAGGGATTTAGTTGTGGATGCTTACAGTGTACCTTTCAGGGGATGATCATTTTCTTAGAGGACCACCTTAAGCCTAAGTGTCTGACCCATGTCCAGGTGACCCTCCCACAGGAAACTTCTCTATAGTGGCAGATTTAAGGTTTTTGAACTGCCTGTGCCCCGTTTATTCCCACCAAGGCAGTTATTCTCTAGGGGAGGCTTTACCACGAAAGAAGTGAGTTTCCATTGTGTCAGCCAGGTGCTACAAACAGGAAGTTACACAGAAGACACACAAAGTAACCGAAGTAGTGTTTTTTTTTTTTGTTTTTGTTTTTTTTTTGTTTGTTTTTTGTTTTTTGTTTTTTGTTTCACTTAGAAATTCCAGAGACCAGGACCTGGAGCAGTGGCTCCGTGGTTATCGCATTTGCCCAGCATGCACGAGAACACGGGTTCAAACCCCAGCACCCAGCTACACAACTAAATGTCAGAGCAATGAAGGGCATGTGAAAACTCAATAAAAATTGATTATCTTTGTCTCTCTCTCTCTCTCTCACTGTCCTTCTCTCTTTAAAAA
>PVKS010035482.1:0-20042 GCA_004027875.1 Aplodontia rufa | reverse complement strand
TGTGAATAAGAAGAGTAAATCAACAACAACAAAAAACCCTCAAACACAGTAAGTGAAGCTGTTGGGAATAGCCACTCGCAAACACACGACGCACGCCCTAGCTTCAAGTGATTCATGGTCATGTATAATAGATTATAGGAAAAGGTTTATGTGCTCCATGATAATAAATTTATGAAGAAAAAAGATACATACTGGTAATTACTGATGTTTTCTCAGCTGTGAGAACTATCTGAAACAGAAGCAGAGTTGTGAAGAATAAAAAAGCAAGACCTCTTTTTCTTGTGCCTCCAAATTCAACTCACTACACCAAGTGCCAAGTGCGTTAGCTGCTGATTCTTTTATTAATTTAAGCATTGATTTATGTACGAAATAATTTCTGTCTTATGTTTTTTCAAAAATGTCTCAATTTTATCTACGTATTCTCCCTGTTAAGCTTTAGAAACACCTGAATTTATTAATAATTTCTCAACAGAAGAGAAAATCGTACAACAGTTTAACATCCAGATACTTCATTTTTTCCAATCTTCTTAAATTTCTTCACTTTATGTTTTGATTGTTGATTTTAGGTGCTAACAATGTATTCCAGACATGGTTTATATAATATTACAAATTAATTTCTAATCTTGTCAGAATGACCTTGTCCTCCTGTCATAATAAAACATCAATTGCTCTCTTGTTAAGCTGTCAAATTATCATTTTGTATTTTAAGTTTGATAGCATTATTGGAATGCTGCCCTAGCCTTAATAATTGTTAAAAAAGCATTTTTATTTAATCATCTTATTATTTATTCACTACATTATTTAGTATATTTGCATATATTTATATTTAAAGTGTTTACATTTTTAATTGCTTTAGAATTCACTTAATATAATCTGCGAGACAAGAGCAAAGATATAACTTTATGTTCTCTTCAATAGATTTAGTCCTTTTTTTCTAGTTGTTCTTAAAACAATTTATGAAATAATACATTCTTTCACTTTTGATATTAAATTTAGCTTCATAATTTATTTTCACATTTATTTGAAACCACTTCTGGACTTTAACTCTACTTAACTACTTGATTTTTCATGGATCTTCAATGTACTATTTTAATATTTGTAGATATTTAAGGTACTTTGATAACAATCAAAGCAGGACCTTCAATATTTTTAATAACATTTTTTGCATATATAGATATGATAAGAAACCCAGAATGAGATTAATTTATAAATTAATATGGGCAGATTTGTCTTGTATCTTGAATTTTATAAATGACATAATTTCATATAACACACGTTTATGCCTGTCTTTTTATCACTCAGCGTATTCAATAGGTCATTCTGTTTACTGCTGAGAACCATTCTATTGAAGGAAGGTGCCAAGTTCTCTTTATCCATTTGTGTTCCCATGGATCTTTGGGTTTTTTCCTGCTTTGTGGGTTATTATAATTTAAATTGTTATAAATATTTTTGGAGAAGTGTTTATGTTGACTTATTTTCTTTATTTTTCTTGGGGAAGTATCTAGAATGATAACTGCTTAATTCTATGGTAGATATTTGTTTAGTTTAAGATTTTAAAGAAATGTCCACCAAAGTGGTGATATTTTTTTTTGTTTGTTTGGTTTTTGCCACTTATGTACATGAGAGTTACAGTTCTTACACATCTTCACCAACACTTGGTGTCAGTTTTTAGGAACTCAACCATTCAAATGGGCATGTAAGCATACTTCTTCTTGGTTTAAATTTTCATCTTGCTGATGACTAATTGTTCTGAGTATCTTTCAAGGATATGTTCACCATTAATATCTCTTCTTTGTTAAAGGTTTTGTGTATATATTTTACTTTTAAATTTGATTACTCGTATAAGCATTGAATTGTTAACAGTCATTAATATACTCTTCAGACAGATATTTGTACAACAAATATGTTTTTCCCATTAATTAGGTATATTTCTGTTTCGTTAATACAGTTTTAAACACAGCAATGTTCTTCATTTTGATAAAATCAAATTTATAAATTGTGTGTCCATATGTTTTGTGTGTATTTTGCATAAAAATGTTTTTCTACTCCAAGATTGCAAATATTTTCCTCTATGATTCTTTCTAGAAATGTTATTATTTTAGATTTTATGATTAGGTCAATGCTCCATTTAAACTTACGTTTGCTATGAGGTAAGGATGTGTTGATGCGGGGTTTTTGAGATGAGGCCGGATTCTCTGCTCCTGCTGGCAAATGAAGTCTGGGCTGACTACAGATTCCAGCAGCCAAAATAGCCTGATTCTAGTGTTTAGAGCAATTCCCAGTTAAAACTGGGAATTTGGGCTGGCTGCAAGTTTCTGAGGCCGAAATAGTGTTAGCAGCTCTCTAGCTAAAAGCTGGGTGTTGCAGCTCTTGGTGTGGTGGAAATTCACCCGGGGAATTCGACACCAATCTACTGGGTTCTTGTCTCATGAATTTGAAGAATAAAATCCATAGACAACCATGGAAGGGTGGAGTAAAAGGAGTAGGAATTAGTTAAGGAAGGAGAACAGAGACTCCACAAGGTGGAGGAGTACCCGGAAGCAGGACACTGTCTAATGGAGGTCAGGCCAGGGGTTATATTGATTTAGGGTATGAGCATCATTAACAGTACTGCAAAGCAGGCATTGAGAAATGCATCTACATCATTGGTTGAAATCTATGCAAAACAGGCATTGAAACTAAGCACCAAAGACATTGGTTAAAATCTATGTAAGACAGGTAGCAATTCTTTCCAAGTTCCCATCTGTGTGCACCCCTGCTTCTTAGTTTTCCCACCTCAGGGACAAAGGAGTTTCTGCCACAGGTGAGTCTGGTGGTCATTTGCATATGAAGCCCCTGAGTACACCCTGTCAATTGCTCTCTACCTGCTAGCTCCTAGGTGGGGTCCTTTGTCCTGACTACCTAGCCATTTTACTCTCTCTCCTAAAACTGACTCAGCATGAGCCTCCCTGAAGGGGAGTGGAACTGAATCAGAGTTTTCTGGCACTTGTTGGGCAGTGGTTCTGAAGCCAAAGCAGCCATGGATCTGTCACATGCGCAACTCAGAGGTGAGCCTGGACACTTTGCTGCAAGCACTGGGTTGTAGGACTCCCTTTGTCCACACTCTCTGGCTCCCCAGAGGCTGCTTTGCCTGATTTTCCAGCTGTAAAGATAGGTTTCTCTGGGAGTTTTAGCTACTTGTGCTTCAGCTCAGTACCACATGATTGGGAGAATTCTCCAAACAAACAGAAGAGAAAAGTATGGGGGGAGGAGGGAGAGAGAATGAGAGTTTCACACAGGGAGATCCCATCTCCCATTCTCCACTCTTTCCTCAAGAACCCCCAACCCCCAGGTTTCAGGTTTCCTCGATGACACCACTGCAGTGTGGGTCCATGATTGGAGTCACCCTTGGCACAGTCAGAAAGGAAAATAGGAAAACAAACAACAGCAACAACAACAAAAAAACCCACACAAACAGGAAATCAACTTCGTACTAGTCTGCTAGGGTTTCCATGACAAAATTTCACCGACAGGTGATTTACACCTGGAAAATCAAGATTAAAATGCCAGTTGGAGTGAGTTCTGGTGAGAGCTCCTTTTCTGAACTAAATAGGGGTGTTTTCTCTGTTTCATCTCCTGACCTTATACCTGTGCACAAGAGGAGAAAGAGGAAGATCTGGCATCTCTCCCCAGCTACTGTACCCCTCCCCACCACTACCATCTTTTGGTACCAGGATTGAACCCAGGGGTGCTTAATCTTTGAGCCACATCCCCAGTTTTGGGCCCCAGGCTTAACCTAAGCGTCCCCATTTTGAAAAAGTGCCTCCATTGTAAAGTATAGGTTTGTTGTCTAATGACAGAAACTTACCCTTCCCCAAAATCCGATGATCACTCAGCATATTCTGAAACCCCCTCAACTCCTCCCATAATGGCCTTCCCAGCTCTAACTCCCCTAACCCAGGCCTTGATGACATTTTCAGGCATTAGTTCCCTTATCAGGCAAACTGTAACCCTGGCAGGCTGCTGCACTTCTCCCACTGAAGGAAGCCTGTCAGTGTGCTGACATTAAAGCTTTTCCTGGATGGATTTCTCATGTGTTCTTTGAAAGGAGTTCCTACACCAAGCCCTTTTTATTTTTGTTTTGAGATACGATCTCAGTCTTAGTCTCGCTAAGTTGCTCAGGATCTCACTACATTGCTAAAGCTGACTTTGAACTTACTATCCTGCAGCCTCAGCCTCCCAAGCTGCTGGGGTTAGAGGTGTGTGACACTGTGCCCATTTTACCCCTTTCCATAACATCAGCCCTATCAGATTACAACTCACCCCATGACCTCAGTTGATATTAATTACCTCCCCAAAGACCTCATCTCCAAGTCTCTTTGGAGGTTAGTGGTTCAACATGAATTCTGCAGATTACAATGCTGTAAGTTACACACCTGCTCTCTTCAGCTAGAAGGGCACTTTGTCTAGTCCTTTGGCCAGAAATGCAAGGTTTTTCTAGAAATCTTGCTTCCCCTGTTTCCTGTACACTGTCTGCACAGGGATAAACCTGAGATCAAAGTTAGGACATCAAAGTGGAAAACACACTATGTTTATAACATCTGTATGGCTTATTTTTTAAATTTTGTCTTCATTCCTTAACCTGCTTATTATTTTAACTTTTTATATTTCTTGGGTAGCTGCTTTCAATAATTTATCAAGTTTTTCATTATCAGCAGTGTGACAGTTTCTTATTCCATGAAGGTTAGTACAAGACCATTTTTAGGTAATCTAAAAACGTCTTTTTAAAAAGTGATACATTTTATTATCTCATAAATTTAAAATTACAAACTCTTTTCTGTAGTTATGATGTTTATACAATGTGACATGAATGACTGCTGATTTTTTAACATATCAACATTTTTTAATTCACTACAGTTACAAATTGAAATATATATTTTAAGAATGATGCATATTTTCTTAGTTCAATGCACAGCATTACACATACAGAAGTACACATCAAGTCTTTAAAGACTGGTCTACTGAAAAATGTGTGTAGTTCTGACAACATTTATATGCATCACCAATTAATGTTTTGTTTTATTTTATTTCATGCAGCTTTATTGAATGTTTTAATGTTCATGGAAGATGCAATTTCTTGATATACTTAGTTTTATTAATATAAACTATCTCATCTTTTTACATACATTTTCTGAGAAATATTGTTCATCTTAAATAAATACTATGAGTTTTAGTTACAGCATTGTTTTATCTAAATCTATATTCTTGTTTTGATCCATAATTCATTTTAATCCCATGATTTGTAACTTTCAAACTTTTGAAAGTTTGGAAAACAAATTCAAGCCACAGAATTATTAATAAATGTTGTTATAAAATTTATGTTATAACAACATTTTTTATTTTATTTATAACATTTTATTTTATTTATAACATTTTATTATTTGTTATAACATTTATAACAATTTTTAGTACTTATTTTCTTTTTATAAATTTTCAGTTGCTGTTGTTCTCTCTGTTGTTGAATTGATTCAGTTAATGTGTTCAGTTCCATTTTCTAAATCTTTGAATTTCTGCAATTTTTATACTTCTAATAGTATGGTTGTTTTACAAATAGTCTAGTTTTCAATTAACAGTTTCTCAGTGTCTATGAGCAATTTCTCCTTCGTAATTTAACATCTTGTCACAGCATAAATCACAGCATCCTGTCTCAATGATTATGTAATTATTGGTAACCTAAGTTTGTTTTACATTAACCCTCTTTTTTTTTAAAGAATTAGTACTTACAGTAAGTTTGAGTCATATAAAATATTATAAATCTCACCATTTTCTTTGAACATCATTTCTCTCTCTCCAATTCACGTTGTTCTCTCAATTTTACTTTTGTTAAATTTGAGAAAGAATTCCTTTGAGTAGTTTTCTAAAGAACGTGGAAGAAAAATTAGTATTTTAAGAAACCTTCAAATTGCAGTGTACATTTGCTTGAACTGATAGTTAGATTTTTCTGAGTCTTTGTGCTCCTGAAACATATCATCTAGACAAGGTCTCTTGGTGTTAACCTCAACTTCTCTGTCTCTGACAATGTTTTTATTTGTTCCTCATTGTTAAAAGATAAATTCATTGGGGAATGGCAGTGTAACTCGTTGGAAAAGCATTTTCCCAGCATGCATGAGGCTTTGGGTTTCATTGCCAGCACTGCAAAAATAAAAATAATTAATTAATTAATGATGATGATGATGATAGTTGATAGTTTTTTCTGTATTTAAGATTTTAAATTGAAGAAATACAATTTCTTTGAAATATATAACAATAGACATGCAAGTTTGGGAAGTCTCTAAATGCCAAAATAAGGAAGACTTTTCTGGGAGCATGAGAATTTTGATGTTAAGGCATCCATAAATGAAATTGACTTTGTTTCATTCTGCTTTTCTTCCTTTCTTCTTCCTACTTTTATTCCTCTTATTTTCTTTTTAGTAACAAAATCTCGTTTCTTCTCATCTTTCTTTATTATTAAATGTTTCTTGCAAGCAGCAAAATACATATAGCCTATATTTAAGAAAATAAACAAGTTAGTTTAAGAAAGAGAATTGGATGTCAGAAGAACCCATATTGTGCATCATAGATGTATAGCAAAAGTTGTTGAGAATTTCCCATATGTTGTTTTCAATTTTTAATGTTTTTTTTCTCAAACAATACTTCTATGAATATTCTGTTGGAAACATGCAAAATTTCTCATCAGATGTTCCTTTAGCCAGTGTCTTTAGACCTGAACAACCCAGAGGTACTAGCACCTCATGTTAATTTACTTGCTTTTCTGTATATGGCATTTTAGTTTTATCTTTGTATCATCTCAGAATTAGACTTTTATTTTTATATGTTCATAGTGTTAATGTTACTCAGATGTATTCTATGGATAACATTTAGATTTTGTTCTTAGACTTCATGTTTCTAAAGTATATCATTTCTCCTAGTGCTAATCTCAATTCCTTTTTTTAGAAAATAGTTTCATTTTTCCCTTCTTTTAAGAGATAGTTTCATTGGAACCAGGCAGAATGGTGCATGCCTACAATCACAGTTACTCTCCAGGATGAGCATGAGGCCAGCCTCAGCAACTTAGGGAAACCTTGTCTCAAAACAATAAAAAGAACTAGGGTTCTAACTCAGTGGTAAGCATCCCTGCGTTCAATCCCCAGTAGTACAAAAAAGTAAAAATAAAAAAGGATTCACTGGTAAATCTAATACATCAGTACTCATAATTTGGCATATATTTCTTCATTGCTTTCACTAAAAAGCCAGCTGACAGTCTAAATATGACTTCGTTGTTGATAAACTCTATTTTCTTTCTAGTGCTCTGTTTTGAGTCTACCAATGTTGTACTTCTTTCCCTATTACTGCTATGAAAGTTATCACAAACTTTGTGGTGTAAAATGATAAAAAATTATTATTTTAATTTGCTAAAGTCTGAATTTGAAAATGTGTCTCATTGGCTGAAAGCTTGGTGCTGGTGCAGCCGCCTTTCTTTCTGGGGGCTGTACGGGAGAATCTGTTTTCTTGCTTTTTCCAGCATGCGGTGGCTGCCCATGTTTCTCACCTCGTAGAGCCTTTCTTTAAAGCTGGCAAGCCTTCTGCACATTTCAGGATCCTGACACCGACACTCCTCTACCTCCTTCTTCCACATTTGAAGACCCTCATGACTCCATTTTGACCGTTTGGAGAACCCAGGATAATCCCCAATACTGAGATGATCTTATTAGAATTCTTCATTTCATCATTTACTTCATTGTCTTTGTGACATGCGCATCTTTCAGGATGTAGGGCATAGGCACTTTCCACTAATATGGATTTTTTGGATCTTTTTTTTTTTTTAAGAGAGAAGGACAGTGAGTGAGAGAGAGACAGAAAGAATCAATTTTTAATAAGTTTTTCACATGGCTTTCATTGCTCTGACACTTAATTGTGTACATGGGTGATGGGGTTTGAACCCGTGTACTCGCACAAGCCTGGCAAGCACCATTACTGCCAAGCCACTGCTCCAGCCTCTAGTATGGAACTTTTTATTTATCCTGCCTGTACATTCTGATGCTTCCTGGTGGTCACATTTTATTGAATGATAGTTCATATTTTCCTGTGTATTTTCTTCTAGAATTCTGAAATAGATGGATGCTAAACTGTTCACATTATTTTCTGTCTACTTATTACTCTTTCTTACTGTTTTTTCTGAACTACTTATTGAAAATGACATTTGTAGTTTTTCAGAGTCATCTTCAGCCTGATGGTTGTCTTTAGTATTTTTCTAATATTCCATTCAAAATATTCACTTATAGTTTTTATAATTTTGATGATAATAACTTTAAGTTTTAATTGAAAATTTGCTGTTATGGTGTACAGTATGTTTACTAATCTCTCTATGGCTGTCTGCTTCTACTACTATTAATATCTAAACACTTCTTTTGTTCAGTATCTGATATTTTTATATTTTAAAGATATTTAACTAATTTTAAGTACTTGTACATACCATTTTATTTTTTCATTTCTTTTCTTGACCAGTAATAATTTTTTATCATAAATCTTAGATTTTTTTCATCGCCTAAAGAATTATTGAGAACTTTTGCATAAATTTTTAAATTTTGCCAAGGGCTTGAAAGAATTAACAATACAAGAGTATCTTACAATGTATTCTCAACCAAAGTGGTTCCAGAAGACCTGATCATTATCAGTGTGGATTATCAACTTACATGAGGAAAGACATGTCAGAAATTCATGTTTAATATTACATACAGATATAATAACTTCAGGAAAAGTTATTTTCTGATTTTAGTCGTTGGGCTTACTTTCTGAAACCTTATTTGTTTGTTCGTTGTGTGAATATATCTACTCAGATTCTCCAATGTGTGTAAAACTCATGAAAACATTGAAACCTAAACTGAATGTCGCTAGCTAGTTCTAGAAGAGCCAAGAGCTCAACGCTTTCATATCTCTCCACATTTTGAGGCTCTTTCCCTGCATGACACCGACTGTAAGGACCAAAGCGTGGGTGCCGTATTAGAATTATTACATTCAGTATGATATGCTACTTTTTAGAAACTTTTAAGTATCCCAGTCCACAGATACTGTGAATCTTAATGATTTTTCTTTAATCTTTTAGAAAAGCATCTTGGCTATTTTTTAAAATGTCAAACCATGCTCTTCAAGCAGAAAAACACATTTTTTTTCCCCGCAGAAACAGCACAGGAGCCTAGGTGTACAATCAATAGCTTCCTTCAATGGTATTTAGAAAATAATCACAGTTACATCTTTCTTTGGTTTCTACTCAGAAAGAAGAAAATAAGAAATAGAGTATAGAAGTTTAGGAAACAGAATATTTGTGCCTTTACATTTGTATAACTTCTGGTAAGTATGTGATTTTTATAGTCATATTTAGGTCACTTTCATGTACAAAATAAATGTAAGAGAAACATACCAGTAGCAACTTGAGATCAAATGATATGGGATGAGTGCTTCAGGAAGCAGAATGAAATGAGGAAAGAGCTAAATTTTGATTTAGAGAAAGGTTAAGGAAATCAAAAGTTATGATTTTCAAATGTATTTTGAGGAATTTTTTGAAAGAGAAGCCTAAGAAGGCACATGGACTATCTCTGATTTTCTTCTCTTTGATATTCTGATGCTGCACCAGGCCCATAATTCATTAAAATAAACCAAGTTTGCACCTGCACATATATACATGTACATATTTATATATAATATATGCATAGACATGCACAAAATACAAATAAGTATACACAAGATTTATTTATTATTTATTTATTTATTATTTATATTGAAAAACATAAGTTAAGGTTTATCTGAAAAGCATGGGTAGCCCAGTAAAAAGTGTAGTACTGAAATATAGTTGGGAAAATATGATCTTAAAAGAATTACATAGAGTGTAATGGATTTTTATGGGAGAATAAAGAAATACTCTGTTATACGTAATAACATGCTTTCAATATTTACCAAGATTAATTTGTAATTGTAGAGTTTTGGTAATTAAAAAAAAAAGATAGTCATAGCAGTTCTAAATGAAACATGCCACTTTAAGAAGGAAACTATTACAACCCATAAAGTTTTAAAACCACTCATCAATATTCAAAAATTTTTCTAAAGGAGAAAGAGAGCATTTTACATTAAAAATGGTGAAGAGAGAGAACTTGAGAAACTTTACAAAAGGTAGAATTTATAAAGATGATTAAATTAAATAAATGTTTGTTCATCTTAAAGCCTCATGTTCTTTATTAATGAGACAAATTTTCTTATATACTTACAACTCTCAAACAGAAAGAGAACAAAAGATTAATGAGGTCCCTACATATGGGTCAAAACTATAATGTAGGGAAAGTTCTTACATATTAAATATAACCTTGCAGCCTCACAAAATGCTACCCAGCGCCATCTGAAGACCACCTAAGTAGCAAAATTAGTGAGATTTTAAATGAAAAAAAATGTCTGCCATTGCTATTCACATTTTCAACCTAGTTAATGTGAGTAGATAAGTGGAAGAACTTAATGCCAGGCAACAATTGTATACTTTATAATTGTTTACTGGAATGATTTCTACTTTTTCCAACTCTTCTGCCACCATTTATTCTAGAACAGCATTAAACAACAAGTGTCATGGTGAAAGTCAGCACAATAGGAATTCCCAAGATAGTAACAAAGATTAGAGAGTAAAGGGAGGAAAGGGACAGGGATGATGGTAACATGTCCTCTGCTACCAGGACAGAGATAACAAATTCTAAATTTGGACGGAAAAGATGTAACTTACCGACATTCTAACTGTTTTTAGTTAGCATTTCACTGCTATGACTACAGGACCTGAGAACAACAATTTTAGGAGGAAAAATTTATTTTGGGGGCTCACGGTTTCATGGTGGAAGAGTGTTGGAGAGAAGTGATTAAAAGCATGTATCCAGGAAGCAGAGAGAGAGACTCCACTTGTCAGGTACAAAATATATACCCCAAGACACGCTGCCAATGACCCACCTCCTACAGCCACACCCTACCATCTTATCAAGGGATTAACTTACTGATTGAGTTAAGGCTCTCACAACCCAAGCATCTCACCTCAACCCTCCTGGATTGTCTCACACAAGCTTTTGGGGGACACCTTTCATCCAAGCCATAACACCAATAAATGTAAATGATTTGCATATATGGAGGAAATGAAACAACACTCTATCTTATGGTCTTTGGTGGATGAATGTGCTAATAGTACTACCATTTTTACTAACATTGCACGACTGCATGCGTGGTACTTGAAATGTACTCCTTGCACCTATTGTCATTATTCACATATTTCCCAGCTTACTTTTACATTGTGAAGTGTTTTGCTTACTCCGATACAGTGAATAGTGAAAAAGGAGCTCATGGTTGGGTCGAAATTGTCAAATTACAAAAACAAACAAGAAATAATTGAATTTCTTAGCATTACAAACACCTAAAATAAAATTGCACATATCAAACAAACAAACAAACAAAAGACAGACAGTTGACAAGTGGAGGTCAAATCCTTGCAACACATATCAATGCAGGTCCTATGTTTGGCATCTGAACTTCTTCAAACTTTCTGGAATTTCACCAAGTCTTTCTCATCAGAATTCATTTCCCCTGCCAAAGCATTCCATAAGTGTGAGAGAGATAAAACTGCAACACAGAAACATATGGGCAGAAGATAAAAGGAGATCAGTGAGCAGGAAAATATGTTTCTTAAAATCTGTGCTGCAGTCGTTTTTCTTCTCAGTTTTGTTGTTTGCTTTGCCATTGAATGCCCATAGCCAACATTGAAAATGTTTCTACACAACAGCAAAGAATAAATCAATTCAGACCCCAAACAGTCAATTCAGTTAATAAACTAACAACAACAAAATGAAAAAGAATAATAAAAGGAAACCAAGTTGTGTATTTTATAATAAAATGCTTGTTTTGTTTGGGTGTTGTGCAGGCACAACCTGAACGGTGACCAAGGTAAGTTCTTCATTTAGAATTCTCTTTCCCTGCAATAATGAGTACTCTCAATAGCCTCATTCCTTTGTGCTTTATGCAATGTTTACTGTCATAAATCCTTAACCTTCTTTCAAGCGTTATATGTAAGAATTGGGTAAGTTTCCACAAGAGGAAAATGCTGTTTGAGGAACTGTCTAGTGTTCTAACTGCCTGATCTCAGTCTCTAGTTCCTCCAGTGACCAAATGAGGGTCAACCTCCAGTGACCCAAAACCCTATCTTAATTCATATGTTTGGTCTTCCTAGCATGGCTAGTCTTTCAAAATCATATCATGTCCTTGAACTATCTGGTAATCTCAAACTGCTAGGAAAACAATGGCATTTCTTTAGAACATAATCCAAGAATGTAGTAACTATATCCAGAGGTTGAGGACTAATGTCAGATGTCTTTTGGGACAAGGTGAATTATTTATTTCATATAAATAAGTAGGAACACAACTTGAGTAAAATTATTTGAAACTGGAGAATTTTGCATCCAGCTAAAATTGAGTAATAGGTATGAGATGCAATCTCTTACTTGAAACAACAAAATGTTTTGACAAATATCCAAAAAAATGGTCTTTCAGATATTGTACATTTAGGCAGAAAATAGCAGTGATCCCAGAGGAATGGGAAACAGATGAGGTTAATCCTGTGGTTGAAACAATTTAGTGCCTGGGGAATTTTCAGACTGTGACACAGTGATGGGAGACAGAGATGATCTGACATTTTCTCTGGTTAGAAGGCACAGTTGAGACCCAGCAGAAGACAAGGTAGCTAGAGTTTCAGGGACAGAGCATAGAAAAGACAGCTTATTGGTCAAGAACTCTGGCAATCTGTAAAAGAAAACTCCTTGGGTCTTCATCTGAGAACCAGTCATATGCTCCTGATCCCAGTAGTCATAGTGGGAAAACTTGTAATTCATGCATAAAATATTCAAAAAGTCATTGCCTCAAAACTGGGACAAAAATAAGCTCTTGACTAAGTGCTTCTTTAATCCCTTAAAATCAATCAATAAAATAAAAAGTTTAAAGAATTGAAACATCAAAATGTTTCCAAGTAATTTTTGTGACCTAGAACAAATACTGAGAACATTTATAAAAAATAATTCAGCACTCACTAAAGTAAACGTAACCATTGTTTAGCAACCAATTACAAATAGCCTGCTATGCAAACAACAAGAAAATAGGATTCATATAATTAAAAGAAAAGTTCCAAAAAATGAACCAGAAATGATATAGATTAAGGAATCAGTAGACGAGTACATTTAAATAATATATTTTTTTAAAATTTCCAATCCTCAGTTTCAACTAGCAACCTGAAACTTTGAATCAACTATCTTGTGAATTGAAAAAGGTGTCCATTTTCTTTAATCTTTTTAAAAAATTTATTGGTTCTTTTTTCAAACAAACATGACATAAGATTACACAATGATGTAACTATGAAAGTTTAATTTGTTCTAATTCAATTTCCAGTTTTTTCCCTTTTACTCCCTTCCTCCTACCCTCAAGGGACCCTTTTAATAAACAACTATTGAATGAGTAAGTGAATAAATTTGTGAATATGTTTAAAAGTAAATGTGCAATAAGCCAATTAAAAATATTTTATCAGTCTTGGTCAATTCAAAATGCTATAATAATATAATAAAGTAGATAATTTGTAAAAAGAAACTTTTCACATTTCTTGAGGCTTAGAAGACAAAGCTCGAGGTGTTAAGAGATTCTGTGTCTGTTGATGTCCCTTGTTGTACTTCACAAATGGTTTCTTCTTGCTGTGTATTCACAAGGTAGAAGAGGCAAGGCAGCTATTCTGGATTTTACCACAGTTTTTGTCTCCCAACTTCTTCCTCAAGGCTACGCATAGAAACTAGTTTCTCTTCTCCAAGGTGGATCATAGAAATTTTAATCTTTTCTTAGCCTTGTCCTGTTGGAACTGACCATAACGACATATTCTGGGCTGGATAGGGTAGTGTACACCTGTAAATCCCAGCAATTTGAGAAGCTGAGGCACGAGGATCAAAGGTTGGGCAACTTAGATGCTGTCTCAAAATAAAAATAAAAAATAGCTTGGAATATGGGTCTGTGACATAGCACTCCTAGGTTCAATTTCCAGGGAAGTGGAGAGAAAGAAAAAGAAAATTTCTGGCCTAACTTGTCTTATATTAGGTTATAAGAACTTCCTCATTCTAGAGAGTTCTGCCCCATGCCTAGAAGGAAGGACTACTGGAGAATCTGAACAGATGGGTCTTGTTGGGCTTCTCCACCCAGTCTATTAACAGTCAAGCCTATGCAATGAAGTCAACATAGACAGCCAAAAGAAAAGGGAGCTTTTATAGAGCTGAGAGGTGGAAGTTCTTAAATCATGGCACATTCAGAGTGGGCGTGGAAGCTCTGCAGGCCTTATCTCATGCCTTGCCCTTCGTCTGTATTCTTTGTATTATCCTTTATAATACTCTGATTAATAACTAGTTCTTTGAGTTCTGTAAATATTTTGGTTTAGATGAAAGTTGTCTCCCAAATGCTCATGTGAGACAATGCAAAAATGTTCAGAGGTAAAATGATTGGGTTATGAGTCTTAGCCCAACCAATGAGTTAATCCCCTGATTGGATTTAACTGGCAACCAATGGCAGGTAGAGTGTAGCTGGAGAAGGTGGGTCATTGGGGGAGTGTCTTTGGGATGTATATTTTGCAGCTGGTGTGGAATTCTCTCTCTCTACTTTCTGCAGTCATGCCTTGACCCGCTTCACTCTGCCACACTCTTTCACCATGCAGCCTCACCTCAAGCCAAGAAGAATGGAGCTGGCCTTCTGTGGACTAAGATCTCTGAAACTGTGAGCCTCTAAATAAGCTTTTCCTCCTAAAATTGTTCTTGTCAGGTCTTTTAGTCACAGCAATGAAAAAGCTGACTAAAACAGTGAGCTATTCAAGCAAATTTGTCAAACCCAAGGATGGGTTGTGGGAGCCCCAATTTATAAGCTGTGGGTCAGACACACAGTTAAAAACAAATTTGGCTTGTGACTGGCTCCTGAAGTGTGACGTCCTTAATCTCTGGGATCTGTCTCCAGAAACACTGGAGACATTATATTCAGAAACAAATTGACCAGAGGACATCTAGCAGATGTCCTCTGCTTCAGAAAATTACCCACATTTTTTGAGGTGACAGAAGTGATCTATGTGTTGAGTGTATAGTAGGGGAAACTAAGTTTGGGTTGTTTCTTTCTTTTTTTAATGTCAGAGATGGTCTCTTAGAGGTAGTGATACTTCAGCTGGAATCTGAATAAGGAGAAGAAAATAGCTATACAAAACTTTAGGAAAGGGTGTGTGGGTGATCTGCCTGAAACACTGTCACCCTGTTGATCACCTGGGTTGATTCAGCTGATGTTGCTGGCTAGGTGCATGTCCCCTTCTTCCCTCACTGCTCCATGAGTATCCCTCCCTAAAGGGTCATGCTCCATTCATGAGTACACCTTCCCAGAATACAGTAGGACCTATCTTCCATCAAGGATCTAAAAATAGTTGGGCAACTTTCTTAGAAACTCCATACAGGGTCTTAAATAAAGATTTAGGAAACTTATTTTACCATTACAAGTAAAATAAGAAGTTAATGAAAATACCATTAAGTTATAGCCTGTTTGATATGTGTGATTGCCACTCTGTACAGAAAATGGGCCAGTGTATCTACAGGCTAAGAGATAATTTATTAGAGATATGAAGGTTCAAATCATTTAAATGCATTCTACAAAAGAGGATAGATGGAGTAACTTACAGCAAATAACTGGAAGAGTTCAAAAAGAACTTCATTAATATATATTATAGAATATATACATTAAATTTTATATAATATCTTCTATTACCAAATCTAGAACACTTAGAGAGTTCCATGTTGGAAATAAAGTTGAATTGGAATATAGATTTTAAAAAATGTATTGTTCACATGCTTTTCTCAACTCATAACTGTTTTTTGGATTGTACATATTTATGATGTACAGTGTAATAATTAAACACCCATAAAGTGTAATGATCAAATAAGGATAATTAGCATCACCATCTTTTTTGTTGTTGTTATTAAGGATTAGACCCAGGGGCACTTAACCACTGAGCCACATTTGTAGCCCTGTTTCATCTCCCCACTCACTTCGTAGCCTCTAATGACCACTATTATACTCTATATTTCTATGAAATCAATCATTTTATGAATTAGAACTTGTGATCCTTGTTTTTGTGTTCCTAGCTTATTTCACTCAACCAAACATTCCCCAATGTCATCCATGTTGTCCCAAGTGACAATAATTTTTGAAGCTGAAACATATTCTGCTGTGTGTATATAACACATTATCCATTCATCCATGATGGACACTTTGGTTGATTGTGTATATTACTTTTAATTGTACTGCAATAAACAAGGAGTTCAGGTATGTCTTTCATATACTTACTTTATTTCTTTTGGTTATAGACCCAGGAGTGGGATAGTCAGATCATATGGTAGTTCTGTTTTTAGTTTATTGAGGAATCTACATATTATTTTTTTAATGGCTGTACTAATTTTCATTCTCACCGAAAAATATGAGTCTCTTTCTCTGCATGTTCATTGGCATGCATTAACTTTTATCTTTTTAAATTGGAATCTTTCTTACTGGGGTGAGATAATGTCTCATTGTGGTTTTGATTTGTGTTTTCCTGATGACTAGTGATATTGGTCATTCATATATTTTCTTTTAAAAAGTGTCTATTCAGATAATTTCCCAATACTTAATCAGATTATGATAATTATTATTAGTAGCAGTATTAGTATTGCTCTGGAGCTGAGTCTCATCCAGTCTGGATATTAGTCCTTTCTTGGATGAAGAGTCTTCAAATATTTTCTTCCATTGCACAGGTTGTTTCTTCATTATGTTATCTTTTATTCTGTGTAGATGCTTCTTTATTTCATATAATCTTATTTATCTCTCTTTAATTTTGTTGCTTGAGTTTTTGGGTTGTTATAAAAATATGTTGCTTATAAAAATGCATTGAAATATTTTGCCTGTGTTTTCTTTCAGTAGTTTTATAATTTCAGGTCTTACATTTAGGTCTTTCATTCATTTTGAGTTTATTTTTGTATATGATAAGAGACAGACATATAGTTTCATTCTTTCTCATATGGATATATAGATTTTTTATCACCATTTATTGAAAAGATTGTTCTTTTCTCCAAAGCATTTTTCTGAATATCTTTGTCAAAGATCACTTGACTACAGATATATGGGTGTATTTCTGGGAAGTCTATTACACTTGTTCTATGAGTTTTTGTGGCTATACCACAGAATTGTGGTTGCTATAGCTCTGCAATACATTATGAAGTGAGGTATTGTGATTCTTTGAAATATGTTTGTTCTCATCAAGATAGTTTTGGTTATTCCAGTCTTTTGTATTTCCATATGAATTTTGGTTTTTTTTTTCTATTTCTCTAATGAATGCATTGGTATTCTGGTGGGGATTTCATTGAATCTGTAAATCATTATGACAATATAATCATCTTAATCCATAACCATGGAAAGTTTTCCTTTTTTTTTCGTGAGGATGGTATATGCATGTATATACACATCCATCTTAATTTCCTTCATCATTATTTTGCAATTTTAACTGTAGAATTAATTTACTTATTGGGTTAAATTTATGTCTAAGCATTTTTTGTAGTTTACTTGAATGGGATTACTTTCTTGATATTGTGTTCAGCAAGATCATAATTGAATAATAAGAATGCAAATTTTTCTATATGGATCTTTTTGTTTTACAACTTCAAGAAATTTATTTATTAGTTCTAATTTTTTTGTGGTCACAGAAGTTGTTAGGTTTTTGTATATATGAAATCACATACTTCACAAACAGAGATAATTGACTTCCTTCTTTTCCATTTTAATGTCCTTTATTTCTTTTCCTTGCCTAATTGCTTTAAAACTTCCATTATTATGTTAACTAAATATTCGTACCTTGTTCTAGATCTTAGAGAAAGCACTGCATTTCTTTGTTCAGTAGGATGTCTGCTGTGGGTTTGTCAAATACCTGTAGTTGTGACGAGGTATGTTCATTTTACACCTGATTTGTTGAAGATGTTGTGATGAAGGGAGGCTGTTTATCAAATGGTTTTTCTGTTCGTATTGAGATGACATACGTTTTTTGTCCTTCCTGTTGATGTGATGTGTTGCATTTATTGATTTGCATATTGAAAACATCCTTGCATCCCAGGAATAAAAGGATTCCTGATCATTTTTTACTGGCTCATTTTCATTTTCTAATTAGGAATTTTTAAATAACAAAGGTAAAATTAAACTGTCAAGGAGTTGTTTAACTTATATAGTGATCATTTTTGTGGAAAAATGGGTCAGGGGTCTTGACGTAGATGTGATTTTGTGGCAATTGTCCAAATTATTGACTTGAATTTGGCTGTCATGTTGGGCACATTTTTGATCAGGATATTCAGAATCATTATTACTTTGTTTTTAATTTCTTAAATAGGAAAAGAAATCCCTTATAAATACAAAAGTATTTCTAGATATCTTAATGTCTATTTATTGCTAAATTTTTCCATTTATTTTAATTTACATTCAAGTAAGTAAAATAAGCGTCAGGTATATTTTCTCATTTAATTTTGAATTTTTTTTTAAATAGTTAAGGAAATTGGGGCTGAAGCAGTGGCTCAGTGGTTCTGGTGCTTGCTTGGCATGCACCAGGCTGCTGGTTCAAACCCCAGCACATACACAACAAAGTGTCAGAGCATTGAAGGCCACATGAAAAACTAAATAATTGTTATTTCTTCTTGATGAATTGTCCCTTTTAGTATAATGTAGTGTCCATCTTTACCCTTTCTGACTAGTTTTTGAACAAAAATAACTTTATCAGATTTTAGGACCACAACATCAGCTTGCCTTTTTGGACCACAGGTCTGGTAGATATTTTGCCAACCTTTCACCTTCAGTCTGTGTCTATTTTTGAGTGTGAGGTGTGTCTCTTGTAGACAACATATTGTTGGGTTTTGTTTTTTGATCCAGTAAGCCAATCTGTGTCTTTTAATTGGGGCATTGAGACCATTCACATTCAGAATTAGACTAGATGTGGGAATCTGAGTCTCAGACTTTGTGACTATTGCTGTGTTTTGTGCCATCTTTTGTATCTTTTGGTGTGTATTATGGTTATAGACAAACTCTTGTTTAATGGTTTAGGGAATTTTTAACAAGTTCTTCTGAAGGAAGAACGTCCTCGAGAATATTGTAATGCAAGGTTTGTTCATGTATCTTGCTAGCTTGAATTTATTATTGAAGTATTTAATTTCCTCATCACATTTAAAGCTGAGTTTTGTAGAGTATATTATCTTTGTCTGAAAATTATTTTCTTTCAAGTTTTGAAAAATATTGTTCCAAGCTCTTCTGGCCTTCATTGTCTAGTCTGAATAATTCATAGTGATCCTAATTGGTCTTTCTCTGAATGTGATTTGGGGCTTTTCCCTAGCTGCTTTTAGAATTATCCCTTTAATTTCTCTGGTATTCATTTTATATATGACATGTCTTGGTGAATTTCTTATTTGGTTAGGTCTGTTTGGTGTCCTACAGGCATCTTGGATTTGGTATTCTGCGTCAATTCTACTATTAGGAAAATTCTCCTTGGCAATTTCACTTAGAAGGAGAAGATAGGGATAAGGGGAAGATACTTTAACTATGTAAGATCCATTTACGACAGACCCATAGCCAACATTGTGCTCAATGGAGAAAGACTGAAAGCATTTCCACTGAATTCAGAACAAAACAAGGTTGTCCACTTTCACCACTCTCATTCATTATAGTCCTTGAAACTCTTGCCAGAGCTATCAGATAAGAGAAGGAAATCAAAGGAATTTGAATAGGAAAAGAGGAAGTCAAGTTGTCTCTTTTTGCTGATGATCCTCTACCTAGAAGATCCAATAAGTTTAACCAGAAGACTTCTAGAGATTATAAGTGATTTCAGCAAAGTTGCTGGCTATAAGATCAACACCAATAAATCATTAGCTTTCCTATACTCCAGCAACAAGTCCACTGAA
>PVKS010035481.1:0-20043 GCA_004027875.1 Aplodontia rufa | reverse complement strand
GGCAAGTATCTGTCCATATCTTCCAGATTACCAAACTTGGCAGAGTATAATTTTTCAAAATATGTTCTGATAATCTTCTGGATTTTGGTTGAATCTTGGTGATGTCTCCATTTTTTCTTTGATTTTCTTCACTTCAGTCTTCCTTTTGGTGAGGTTGGCAAGGGGTCTTTCAATATTATTTATTTTTCAAAGAATCAACACTTTATTTTGTTGATAATTTGCATTGTTTTCTTGTTCTCAATTTCATTGATTTCAGCTCTGATTTTTGTTATTTCCTGTCTTTTATTAGCTTTGGGATTGGATTGTTGCTGTTTTTGCAGGATGTGATTCATCCATATTTTATACTGGCAAGATTTTTTTTAAAAAAATGATGTCTGGGGCTGGAGCAGTGGTTCGGTTGTTACGGAGCTTGCCTGGCATGCGCAAGTACTCGAGTTCAAACCCCAGCACCACTTACACAACGAATTGTCCAAGGAATTAAATCACATGAAAAACGAAATAAAATTTGTTTCTCACTTTCTCTCTCTCACTTTCCCCTCTTTCTTTAAAAAAGTAAAAATAAAAATAATAAAAATTTAAAAAAAACTGAGGTCTTCAGTTTCCACAAAAATTTGGGGGTCAGCTTCAGAATTCTACATAGAAGTCAACTGTGATTTTGATGATTATGTCCAAAGTAGAGCTCAGTTCCAGAAATCCTGCTGTTTTACCAATATTAAGTGATTTGAATCATGAACAAGAATTTCACTAAAATTATTGAAATATTTCACATATCTTTCAAATACATTTTATATTTCTTAAATGTTTACACTTACTTTATTATGTTTATTCTTCAGAATTTAATTATTTTGGATGGTATTTTGAATGTAGTTTTTTTCTTAATTTAATTTTGGAATTTTTCATTGCTAGAGTAAAGATAATGAATTTGGGTTTATTTTATTATATTCTGCAGCATCTCACTGAATGTCTTTAATTGTGAATTCCTTAGAATATATGTGTGTGTGTATATTTTATGTATGTGTGTGTATATATACACATGTCTGTGTCATGTATATGTGTATGTATATATACTTACAAGTATGCACAAACACATAAATCATGTGTATGTATATATAAATGTATATAGTCATACATGAAATACATACATGCACATGCACATACACATGGAATTTGCATTATAGAAGTCTTTGCATTTCTTAATTTTTCACACAGTTCTTTATGTATATTTATTACTTCATATACACATGTATATATATTATATTTGTTTTCATATATTTATTATATTTATATGTGTACATATATATCTTACCATGTATATATATATGTACATATATATATATCTTTCCAAGTATATATATGTGTGTGTGTGTATGTATTTTTCATGTTTCCTGTGAGCAGAGAGATTAGGATCTTCCTTTTGAATTTGGATGTCTAAATATTTCTTCTGGTTTAGAACTCCAGATTCAGCATTGGAAAAATGTGGTGAGAATAAACATTTTATCCGTATTCCAAATCTTAGAGGAAAAGTATTTGTCTTTTGCCATGAGCCAATTGTTAGCTATAGATTTTCAAGACACACTTTCTCAGGTTAAAGAGGTCCCCTTCTATTTTAGTATATTGCGTGCTTTTCTTTCGGAAGGCTGCTGATATTTGTCAAGTTGATTTTCTACATCTATGGAGATTATCATATATTATTATGTGTTATTCCATTACTATGATATATTATATTAAATGACTTTGGCATTTTAATCAATCTCAAATTTCTAAACTAAATTGCCTATAAACAGGGCATATGACCCCTGTTATAAGTGGTTAGGTTGACTTTCCTAGTATTTCTTGAAAACATTTTGGTGTGTATTTATATCCATAAGAGATATTAGTCTATAGATTTTTTGTATTACTTTTGTATGGTTTAACTATCAGTGTAAGACTGATGTCACTGATGTCAGAAACAATTGAAAAGGGTGCCCTCATCTATTCTTTAGAGGAGTTCGTCAAGATTTGGTACTAATTCTATTACAAATGTTTGCAGAATTTACCAAAGCAACAATCAAGACCTGATTTTTTTTTCTGAGCAGTTTTTGATTCTCTTTTACTCATGTTACTCTTACTAGTTCCTCTCAGATTTTCTATTTCTTCTTGACATAGTTTCAGTACTTTGTGTGTTTCTAGGATTTGGTTCATTTCATTTAATTTCTTTAATTTGTTAGCATACAGTTGTTCATAGTATTCTCGCATAACACTTCATTTCTACAAAGTTGTCAGTAACATCTCCTCTTATTTCTGGTATTAGTAATTTTAGTCTTTCCTCTCTGTGTCATTCTCTGTCTCGCTCATTCTTAAAATTGATTTGATGTTTTCAGGAAAGAAACTTTTGGTTTCATAAATTTCGTCTATTTTTGCTTGTCTATTCTCTCTTTCATGTGTTTCTGCTCTTACCTTGGTTGTTTAGATTATTGATTTACTATCTTCTTTTCAACTATAGGTGTTTACAGTTGCAAATTTTCTTTTCAATGCTATATCCAATAAATTTTGGTATATTATGATTCTGTTTCATTCATCACCTAAAGTATTTTCTAATTCCCCTTGTAGTTTATTCTTTAACCCATAAGTTATTTGGGAGTTTGTTGTTTAATTTACATATACTTGTGAATTCCCTCAATTTCTTTGTTACTTCAGCTTGAAAAACTTCCTTTAACATTTTTTGCAAAGCTGGTTTACAAGCAACAATTTCCATTTTTATTTATCTGGGAGTGTCTTTATTGTTACTTTATTTATGAAATATGTACTCCCACTGTGTGCATGTTGCTGCCCATGGTGCTGTCCTGCATTACTCTGAAAATATTTTTCAGTTTCTTTAATCTAGTTCACTAACTTTTCTAATAATTCAGATACACATTTTTGCCTTTTCATTTTAGATATTGCACTTTTAAACTCCAGAATTTTCATTTCATTATTTTTAAAATGATTTGTTTTCCTTATTGATATTCCTTACTGGATAAAGCTTTGCTTTCATCCCTTCCTTTACTTCTTTTATCACAGTTTTTCTTAGTTCTCTGAACATATTTACATTGACTGCTGTGATGCCCTTGTTAAATCTGACAGCTGCTCACTAGGCTCCTGTTACCTCCTGTTTTTCCTATGTGCTAGTTCAACTTCTGTGATTCTTTACATGTTTCAAATTCATTTTGCTGGAAATTGGATATTTTAAGTAGTTATGTTATGATAAATCTGGACCCTCGCTCTCTAACCCTCTTTGGGTTTGTTATTATTGTTTATTGTAATATTCTTTAGTTACTGACTGGATTATCTTCCTGAAGTCTATTTCACTAGCAATAAGTAATTATAGATGTTGATATAGAGTTATTCCAGAGTAAATTATTAGTGGAATTGTTGGAAAAGAGTGCATAGAGTCTGCTCCTAATTTCATAGGAGGAAGCAAATATATCTACACTCATATGTGCATATTCTGTATCTTTTAAAAAAAGACTCAAGAAACTAGTTAAGTAACTGCCTATGGAAATGAGGCCTGGAACTTGGGGCCTGTTTGGAGAGCTCTCACTTTTCCTTATGTTTTCTTTTTTACATATATATTTTTTCACCCTATGTATTTAATTCTTCACAAAGATGCAGAAGTAGAACAACTGAGATTATTTTTTCATAAGAAAAAAGGAATCTTGGAGATTTTCTTATATTAAATTCTTGAACATATAGTTTAAATAGTAATCAAATTACTTTATTCAGAAATTCTGCTTTGATTACAGATCAAGCTTAATAAACATTAATATATCAAAGCATATTATCCCAAATTTATTTGACATTGTTCAAAATCAAACCAGTTTTTGACTGCTGCTTCTTCTGTTTAAATCATTAGCAAAATCATAAAGCTTAATAAAAGTGTCTAACTTTTAGGGCTGATATTGGGAGGAAATGCACATATTTGTTCATCATTATTGTTAGCCTTCAGGGATGGCTATCAACCCTGAACTCGGTTAATTTCCACAGTGCTAAGGTCTCCCTTTATATTGCTTCTCCTTGTTCAATGAGAGTTCCAAGATCTTTACAGAGTGCATTTATTTCTCAGTAATTGCAAGTGACCAGGAAAACTGGATTCCTCAAGCTTCATTGTCTGAGCTCCTTTCCCCAAAAGTAGTTGATGCCGTCTCCTTTTTGAGTTTGGCTCCTCTCTGATCAGGTTTACCACAGTAAGATTAACCTGTCATTAAAGCATAATTGTACTTCAATTTTCTTCCTGTTTCTTAAATACGTCCTGAACTTAGCTCCAAAACCCCTTTCCAAAAAGCAGCTGAGAAGTCCCTGGCAACAGAAAGCTGATCTGTAAAAGTGGGATTCCTAATTGGAAAATGTGATGGAATGAAAAATAGTGAGTCCCCAGTAATCTCCTTCTAAGATGATAATGCATTCTACTTAATGAATATTAATGTGTCATATTCATGAACCTGGAGAATTTGAACCTGTGAGATAAGAATTTGCTCTACCTACAAACCAACATGCTCACTCATTCACACTTCCCCGTTCACATAGACAACCCTGCCATTCCTGATGGCACACCTCTAGCAGACAGCAATTAGCATGCAGGCAGGCACCTAATTGATTGAGAATTTTTTAATGATTTTTTTTTCTGCTCCTGGTAATATTTGCAATGCTTTTATACTCTTTACTCTTTTCTCTTGTAAATCTCGAACAGCAAATGATGATGTATTTTACCTCTTCTTTAATTTCACAGCCCACAGGGAATGTACAACGAATGAAAGGTGACCGTAGTTAGAAGGACTGATCGTGTTATTAAAAAGCATGAAGAAATCTATACATCCAAATTTGTGTTGTGCATGTCAAGACATTTACCTGAGGCTCTACACTTATTGCAATGATGTAGTTATTACTTAAAATATATTTGGAACTTTTCTTGGAAACCAGGTCAATTTTACCAGGAAACAGGAAAATGAAAGCCTGTACTATGATTAGTTTAGTGGAACCAAAAGTGATTTATTTCTTTAAGACACAGTCTTTGTATAATTATCAGGGTTAGATCTCAACAGGACCCTGGAACAATTACAGCTAGTTCTTAAGAGAATTCTTCTTTTCAAAACTGTGCACTTTTGAAGAGAAACAGCAATTACTGTGGAAGTTCTGTACACACAGAATTTATTTTTCTATGGGTTGAGCATACATAAATGAATACTTAATAAAAAATGTGACAAGAAAAAAACACATTTTGTGGCAGGGAAAAATTGGATTTTTCCCTACCATATTCTAGGGAGGATGGAATCAAATGGATTGGGAATCCTTTTTGTTTTATTTAGTGTTTGAACCCAACCTTTATGTAATGTATTTTAATCCTCACAGCTAAAATACTGGCTTTGTAGAAGTAATGAGAAAACATGGTAGAAAGGAGAATTTTCTAGAAAGATGGAAGAAACTGGAGGCAGCCTGGTGGGAGAAGGTCCTCAGAAAAATGAAGAATCTAGCAACAAGTCCAGAAGAATTTGAGAAAGAAGAGACAAATTCAAGGGGTGATTTATTTAAAAGTAAAATTCTATGAATTAGGTATTATAAAAAGTCTATGCCCCTTATGAAATCCTCAGTGAAAACTCAGTTTCATTTTATGCAAATGAAAGTAAATCATGAGGGCTATTTTGAGGGCGTATGAAGGATTCCATCCCAGCACAGAGTTATATTTGAGTGGGGCTCACAATAGTGTCGGACCTATGGGGGGTGTACACACTTGCTACTCTCCCTCCAATTTCCAGAATTTCCCCTGAAGCTCCTCACAGTTCATCATCCGCCAAGTGAATCTGTTCTTTCCCTATCAGCGCTGATGAAGAAACTTTGGGGAAATCTCAGTGTAATGTTTCCTAGCCAAATAAAAGAAGCATCATGCTTAGCAAAATTATTGCTGATAAAATCAGTTTCATAACATATATGGGATTAGGTTAAATCATAAAAGTGGCAATGAACATATTTATATCAAAACTAAATAAAAGCTGTAGAAAGTCTCCATTCCCCCAAACAGGGCAATCTTTTCATCATTCTGAGTCTGATCAGGTAAGTTAATGTGCAGCTGAATTGTAGTATTTAGTTATTCAGAGGAAGCTGCTGCTTGACATGGAATGGCTGAAGCAGGTCACCACATTTCAAACTAACTTTCCCATGTTTGAAGTTAAGCATCATTTGAAATTGTTTCATTTTTTATTTCATTTTTCCTGCATGATTTAGTGGTTACATGCCCAGACGTTGAAGTTGGAAGGCTGAGTTTGAAGCTAAGCTCTGCAAGGACCCAAGACAGGATTACGTAACTTTATCTCCTCTGTAAATACAGATTAAAGTCCTACTTACCTGATAGCCATCATGAGGATTCAACAAATTGATTAAGTAAAGGACTTAGCTCCATTCCTGGAACACAGGAAGTGTGATATGCATGAGAACCATCTTGCTTCACTTTTAGAAAATCTATAAGATGTTTGTGTCCCCTCTGACTTTTCAGTCAATGGTTAACAGTATTTTGAAGTGCCAGGTGTCCTGTCTACTCACAAAGAGGTTGCTGTGTGAAGATATCTCTCTTGAGATATCTCTTGTCCAATGATTTATACCCCACTGAACCCTCCTTTCCAGTTAGACAGGTCAGGAGGAACACTGGCCACTGAGTCTAAAGCCTGGCAAATTCTGAACTTTGATTCTGATATTTGCTTCTTTTAGAGTTGCTCACAAGCATTAGAGTATACCCTCTGGAAACCGAGAACAGGACCTGTTACTTAATAGGAAAAATTTTTAGCACCCAAAAGAGTAATACCTGAAATTGAAAGAACTCAGGGAAATTAACAATTCCATAATGCAAATATTGATAATCTATACGATGATTGGTAGCTTTAGTTGTCTTTCACTTTTATATAATAAATAACATCTTGGTGAAAAAGTAAGAAGATCTACTCAGGGCCATCAGTATTTTTAACTTTTGGGGGAAGAGAAATATACAAGGAGAAAGGAAATGAATTAAAATATACACATACAAACAACACAGAAATTATAGTAAAATCAACTTCAGAAAATATTAGTATTATCTTATCATTTTAATATTTTATTTATAAATATACCCATAAGGCTAGCTTATACAAAAACACAAATAAAATGAACCTAGTATACATACTATTTTTTTAAATTTATTTTTATTTTTATTTTTTTTTAGTTTTTGAGTCTTTTATTCTTTTGTTCTCTTCCTGTAGTTCACTGAATAAAATCTGCCTGTATACTCCCCCATTGCTTGTTAAAAATGTAACATGCACATTTTCATATTTTTCTCCATGATTATGTCATAATCATACACAGATAAAGAGTTCTTATCTTTGCTCCCTTTTAAAAATAGATCATTTTGTACTCATTTTTTTGCACTTTCAAATAATTTGTCAATATAACCAAGTCAACTGGACTAACCCTAGTTAATTTCTCTCTTTTTTTTTTTTTAAAGAGAGAGGGACAGTGAGAGAGACAGAGAAACAGAGGAACAACTTTACTGAGTTTTTCACATGGCCTTAGTTGCTCCAACACTCAGTTGTGTACGTGGTGCTGGGGTTTGAACCTGGGTCCTTATGCTTGCCAGGCAAGAGCTGAAACTGCTGAGCCACCGCTCCAGCTCCCCTAGTTAATTTCTTAAAAGATGCTACAAAATTTGTATGATATGGATGCACCATAATTCCTATTCCCTTAGAACAAGTGTTTGTAGAGTTTGGTCATTTCTATCCTTTTCCTACAATACCTCCCAAAATAATTATCTCTGTTTTGTTTCACTTTTTTCCTCTTATTATAATGATTATTTTCTGCTTAAATTTATATTTTCTTGGCTAGCAATGAAATACATTTTTTCATAAGTTTGTTGGCTTTTGAAGTTTGCTATCTGCTAAAATTCTGAAGAGCATTCATGATTGCTTTACCTTGATATCACTTATAAGAGGAACTCTTAGCTTGTGGGCCCCAAATCTAGTATGTGTCTATTTATTTTATGGTATGATGTGCCATTCATTGTTATAAGTTTTTACATAGCTGCTATGGTGTGGATGTGAATGCTCCTCCAAACTTCATATGCCGAAATCTAATCTCCAATAAATTGTTATTAAAAGATGGGGACTTTGGGAAGTGACTAGCCCATAAGGCCAGAGCACTCGTGCATGGGATTAGTTCCATAATTACAGCAGCATGAGGGACCTTGTTTGCTTCTTCAGCCACATGAAGACAAGCAAAGGCGCCTTCCATGAGGTAAGAGACCACACCAGACACTGTATCTGCTGGGACCTTGACCTTGGACTTCTGAGCCTCCAGTGGGAACCATGAGCAGTAGATTTCTGTTATTCATAAATAATCCAATCTGAAGTATTTTGTTGTAGCAGCCTTACTGAACCAAGACAATAGTCAAGTACATCTATCTTTAATAGCGTTGAGGTTTGTACTCTGAGTCAAAATGTTTATCTTGCTCCTGGATTGTATATTGTCTTCAATACAACCTATACATGTTTCATTACTTCATTTTTCACATTTAAGTCTTAGATCTCTTTGGAAAAGTTTTTCATATATTGTGCACAATCTAAGTACAATTTTATTTTACTAATATGGGTAACCAGTACACTAACACCATTTATTAAGAGGTGTGTTATATTCCAACTGAACTGAAATTTTGATATGAACTGGGTTATATTCCTAGATTTTCTATTCTCTTCTCTTAATCTCATTGTCTCTTATGGCCAATGTCGTAATGATTTAGTTACAGTAGTTTTATAATTGTCCTAGTCATGCCATGGACAGACATAGCTTTCCTTTCTTTTTTTTTAAATTTTTTACTATTATCCCAAACTTTTTTTTTCCATATAAACTTTAAGAGTCTCTTTGTAAGATGATAAAAAAGGATTTTAGCATTTAATTATAATGTTATTTTATTTATTAATTTAGAAAGAACATTTATGTTATGACCTTAAGTTTTCTTTCCAAAGAGATGGCATGTCTTCTCTCTTGTTTAGAAACTAATATGATTTATGTAATTTTATCTTGTTTGTATAATGCCATTTCTATAATTTTATTTCTAAATATTTTACAATTGATTTTTGTTATTATGTGTGGAATATTTCTTTCCATTTCAATGAATATGTGGCTATACCTAACTTGTAAGTCCTATTGTAAATTTTTATTTTTAAGCAATGATTTTGCTTTTCTTTTCTGTGTTGGAGTCTTTGTATTTATTAGAATCTCTAAGTTTGTATTAAATTATAATAGGAGTGAAGGAAAGCTCAGCCTGATTTTTTACTTTAAATATTAAATATTACCCATTTTACATAATATTTTCTGTTGTGTTTAGTTGCTCGATAATTTTGATTTATTCTCACCTTTAATTCTATTCAATATTTTCTTTAAAAGAATGCCATATTTCTAACTAATATCAACTCAATCTATTTCACTTTACTGTTTTTTATTTTCTTAACATAGTGCCTTGTACATATATTTTTCTTGATATTCAACACCCTGATTTTCCTGGAATAAAACTTATGTGCTTATAATGTATTTTTCTTTTAATAACTTTGCAGGATCAGTTTTCTAGTATTCCATTTGAACTGAGAGCTTGCAGTATTTTTCTTTCCTGTAGCATCTTTATTATGTTTTGGTATTAAGCTCTATACATAAATGAACTGGGAAAATGTCCATCTTTATCTATGGCTGGTTAGATTAACACTGGTAATACCTATTACTTAAAGATTAGATTAACTCAGTTGGAAACCCATCTTATCCTGATATCTTTGTTTTCTTTTCTATGATAATGAGATATTCAATTTTTTTATTTAATGAGTCAGTTTTGGTAACTGATATGTTGTTAGGAAATCATTACTCTTTGTTCAGGATTTCAAATTTATTGTCAGAGTTGCATGCTCGACGAAATGTTAATGAAAATATAGAAAAATATACTTCCATCTATAGTAGCACTTAATGTAAATAAGTGAAACCATACATAAATAAAGTCATGTGTTATATGATACATTGAAATAAATTGATTGGATTTGTAAGACTCATTGTACTTACCTTTAAATGGGGTAATAATAGCATTTGCCTCATAAAGTTATCTTGAGAATTAAATCAAATGATGCATTAAAAATGCTTTGAATGGGAGTTGATTCCAAATAGCTGCTTATATTGAGGTGTCAAAGTAATGCAAATCAATGAAGATTGTCAGCAGAGTTCTTAAAGTCTGGCTGATCCTACTGAGGCAGGAGGATCACAAGTTTGAGTCCAGCCTGGTCAATTTAGCAAATTCCTCAGCAGCTTAGCAAGACTATGTCTCAAAATTAAAGAATAAGACCTGAGGATGTAGCTCAGCGGTAAAGTACTACTGGTTTCAATAGTGGGGAAAAAATGAAGACTGTCAGATAAAACATAAGGGTGGAATCTAAATTCTAGGATGAAACAAAGCAGCTCCTGAGGTCTTTTGGCAAGATAATGGAATAGGAATCCTAAGTGGTTTGACTCATAAATAAGAGAGAAAATGGAGAAGAAAAACAAAAACAAAAAAAAAATGAAAAAAAAAAAAAAAACAAAACAGCGCACCACTATTTTTACTTACCTTTCCTAAAACTCATAACTGAATTTGGAAGAAGTCCATGTGGGTCAAGATCATGCTATTCAAAGTCCAATTGGATTTTCTGGATGCTAATATTATGGCGATGTAAGTAATAAGAAGTGACGATGGATGTGCAGATGTGCATTTAGATATGACCCTTTACAGGGCAACTATCTACAGCACAATGCTATAGAGGGAAACAGAGCTGATAAGATAGGTATTGGGAAAAGATTAAACGGCAGAGAGAGAGAGGAGTGACATGTGTTATGCAGGTTGTGAAGTTTGAGTTGGGACTTATGCTGCATTGTTTTTTAAGTATTATTTGTTCTTAAAGTTGTTATTGTTGCTTTTATTGTCTTTAATTCAGGTTTTTATTAAGGGTCCTAATCATTATAGGAAGAGGAAGGGGATTTTTTTCAGGAGGGTTTCTAAGGGAAAAGTCTAGGGTGGTTAGAAAATAAGGGTACTTTCCTTGAATGCAAGAAGAATAACTGGCTGATTTGAAGGTAACACTTAAGCCAGTGTTGTGAGTTATGTCATTAACACAGACCAAACACATTTGTGTTTTTCCGCAATGTCAGAATGGCAGAAGTTTTTGAATAACACTAAATTCACAGACTGCACCACTTTCATTAGTGGTACTTTGCTGAATACTTGTAGGTCACTTGGTAGTTTTAAGATGGGCAAACACAGGTTCTTTTATTCCAATAAATTATCAATTTCTAATATCTTTAACAATCAAGTCATACATCATACTTCATGCAAATATATAAATGTATATAATTGCATATATACTTCATGCAAATGTATACACACACACACATATATATACATTATATACATATATATTTTAGGAAAGAGTTAAGGAAGTCACAGGGGTTCAAGAGACTGAACTGAGAGCAAAGACAGAGGAGATCGAATGTAAAGAGTGCCTGTAGGAGGTCAGATAAAATTAAGAATCAGTCAGTGTGTGGAGTGCAGTGGTATACATATGTAATCCCAAGGACTTGGAAGGCTGAGGCAAGAAGATTGCAAATTAAAAAGCTAGTTTCAGCAACTTAACAAGACCATTAGCAACTTACTGAGACTGTCTCAAAATTAATAAGAAGTTTAAAAGGGCCAGTAATGTGTGGCTCAGTGGCTAAGCACCCCTAGGTTCAATTTCTAGGGACCAAAAAAAAAAAAAGGATTAAGAACTCCTTCAGGGTGCAGAGCTGCTAAAGTGTAGGCACTTATTTTAGACCAAGGTCCAAAGGGGTGGCAGTTTCAGAATGTCAGCTTGAGATGTCAACTTGGAGTGGAGTGGACCTTTTGTGGTCCTCATGGATAGGAGAAAAAACACTCAGCTAAAGCCCAGAGGCAGATTCAGAAGTTAGTCACTGCGTCGATTTTCCTGGGCAAGGCTGATGATGACCAGGTGACAGGTAGGGTCAGAGTGCTGCTGTGTCTTTTAGGAGACATCTCTTTTTATGGGTCTCACATGAGGGCATTGCCTCCTTCTGTGGGCTGTTGTGTTCAATAGACTAGTGGCACTTTTTTTTTCCAATATGAATTTGATACACCCATGTATCCTTGTGCTTCAGATTATCATGATGTCCACAGAGGATCATTTTTATTAGCACAATTGATTAATTGATTATGTATTTATTCATTTATTTATCATCTTTATAGTTTGTCATACTGATGGTAGACATTTACTTATACAAGCAAAGCGTAGAGTCATTCCACCTAAGGGCGTAGACTCAAGAGGAGTAGCTCATGGCAAACTATAGCTTTATATAAATGAAGTAACACAGATTTTGGCACAGCCTGAAAACAGCAGTTCCATACATTAAAAAGTAACTCGGAGTAGGGCATAGCCTGTTCTCCATAGCCAGTGAGAAAAGAATTTGCTTTCCAAAAGACAGGGGGTATATACGAAAAGAGATCATAGACTGGCCAGGTAGATAAGTGAGAGGAAGAGAAGATTGCAAGAAGGCAAGGGAGCTGGAGAGGTGGCTCAGTGATAGAGCACTTGCCTGGCATGTACAAGCACCCAGGGTTTGATCTTCTGCACCACATATACGATTAAGTGGAGGGAAAACAAAAAACTCTCTCTTTAAAAATAGAAGAAGGAGGCAAGGAGAAATAAATGTGACCATCAATGCTGAAACTCTCTGTATTCTTGGGGTTTGCTCAGTTTACTTAATACTTGTACACTAATATTCCTCTTGCAGCTATAAAATAGCCTGAGTACTTCAAAGGGACAGCCACGCTTGCTGTGCCCAGGCAGAATATGAGGTCAGGAAAAGAAAATCATCAGTGAAAGGCAAGGAAAGAGCCCTGGGGCATTGGCTTTGGATCGTAAGTCCTGGTATCTGGAATGGAAGGCAGAAAGATACTAATGACAGCAAAGTCAACTAGTTCATTACCATGGCCATATTTTTAACATAGTCAATGTTTCAGAATCTCCAATCAATAAGAGGACTGTGTCAGGGCAGATTATAAGAGAATGGCAAAAAGATTTAGAAGCATGAGCCTGGAAATGCAAATTAAAACAAAGAGATAGCATTTATCAACTACCAAATTGGCAATGACTTACAAAGAATTATAATAACTTGTGTTACCTGGAAAAATGGAGAATGGAACACCAATTTACACATTATTGGTAGGAATATTCATCAACACACACATTTTGGACTAAAATTTGACAATTTATGCAGGAAGAATGTGCAAACTTTCAAAGCCACTGTTTTAGTTAGGATTAATTCAACTGCACATGATAAAAAGCCAATTTCTAAAGTGACTTAAATATAGATGAAAAAGCAACTCGCCTTTCTGGAGTGGGCAATGCAGGGCTGTAATGGTGCTCCATGGAGTTGCCAGGGATCCAGGAACTTTCCATCTTATTGCTTGATTAGCCTCAGTTAAACCTTCTCAAGTCTTGGTAGGTCCCGGCACATGCTTGTAATCCTAGCTATTGTGGAGGCTAATCAGGAGAATTGCAAGTTTGAAGTCAACTGGATGAATTAGTGAGGCCCTTCCTCAAAATAAAAATAAAAATAAATAAGTAGGGGGCTAGGACGGTGGCTCAGCAGCTGTGGTGCTTGCCTGTCATGTGCAAGGATGCAAGTTCAAAGTACACAACGGAGTGTTGAAGCAATGAAACTAGATAAAGCGGATTCTCTCTTTCTCTGTCTCACTGTCCCTCTCTTTAAAAATAAATAAATAAATAATAGGGCTCAGGTTGTAGCTCAGAGGCAGAATGTCCCTGGGTTCATCCCCCAGTAACAAAGACTTCTCAGGTCTTTCGTGGTGTCTTTGGTTCCAACCAACTATCAGTACGCACTCTGCCAGAAAAAGGCAGCAAGCAGACTATAAATAACACTTTTTAAGAAACTACACTTTGTTGTGGGACCTTTGGGTGTCACCCTCTTTTAGTCAGCTTTATTGCTGCTGCGACCAAAAGACCTGACAATTTTGGAGGAGAAAAAGTTTGCTTGGGGGTTTGCATTTTCAGAGATATTAGTCCATAGGTGGCTGAATCCATTGCTTTGTGCTCAAGGTGTGGCAGGAAAATATGGTAAAAGAGTGTAGTAAGGAAAGGGGCTCAAGACATGGCTACCATGAAGCAGAGAGAGAGAGTTCTTCACTCACTAATAACAAAATAGATATATATCCCAAAGGCACACCCAATGGCACACCTCCTCTAGCCATACCCTACCTGCCTACAGTTACCATCAAGTTCATCACCATCAGGGGATTAATGCACTAAGTTAAAACTCTCATAGTCCAAACATTTCACCTCCTAATGTTCTTGCATTGTCTCACACAAGAGCATTTGTGGGACATCTAATATTTAAACTATAGTGGGCGAGGTGAGAAGGATTCACCAAGACAAAGAGAATCAGTTGAGTTTATTGAAGGAGGAAATGCTGGGAGAGCACAGTGGAGACAGAACAAAGGCATCTGCCTGTGGACAGAGAGGGTTTGGGCTTATATGCACTTCTGAGTTCTTCATTTACCTTTGGTAGGCTTTTTGCTAGGAGTGATTTATGTTAAGCAAGGGGCAATCAACAGATTCCTTTGTCTTACTCATAATGCTTAGTGTGCATACACCAAATCTCTACATATGCTCCATGGGCTGGTGAACAATCTCATTTTTTAAAAAATGGGATTTCACTGTCTGTACTTTGGGAAAATTACCTGCTCTGATAATCCAATGGGGAGGGATAAAAGGGAGGCGCTTAGGTTCATGTCAGCTCTCCTAATTGAGGTGGGACGGGAGTGGGCAAGGGTCCTTATTCTTTCCTGTCCCACACTTCTACTTCACTCAAATGTCTAGAACTTCTGGTTGAAAAGGCAGCTAGGAAAATGTAGGTTTTATGATAGGGCATCCATGTGTTTGTCAAAAGTTCAGGGGTCAAAGATAAAAGAAAAACAGGGAGTAGCTACTGGGGAGAACTCAGCAGCAATCTCTGACCCATTCTGCTTTTCTAAGTTATGCTATGTAAGGACACAATCAGAAAGTGAGTAAAAAATGAATATATACATGTGTTCAAGGCAGCAATACTATACTATATGGGAGAATTAGAAACCACCTAAGAATCCAAATAGGAACTCATTCGATAAATTAAATTAAATGTATGTGGAAGATACTCGGCAGCCATTAGCAAGGTATGTATCCTTTCCTGACATGAAAGAATAACTGTGATATGTGTCCAATTGAAACATGGAATGCACAAAGTGGTTTGACTGGTGTTTTCCAAATTTGTAAGAAAAAGTGTAGGTAACTAAATGAAAGTCAGAATAGATGCACATGAAAATGTGAGTATCTTTTTGATTGGTGAAATTATTGGCAGTTTTAATTTTCCTTTTTGTACTTCCTCATATTTCTTGAATTACATTCCTGAGTACAACAACGTATATTTAAAAAAAGATCTCAAACCTGACTTCTATATCTCCTTTGCATTGCCACAGTTTCTCCTATCTTTGAAATTTTTGCTATTTCTCAAAGTATCACAGTAGCTGCTGATTCTCCTACTTTTGATTCTACTTCAATAGACCCTAAATAAAACTAGCACATTAATTTCCCTGTAAGAATGACTTTTACCATACTGTTTCTCCTTTTAAACCTTAATGCTCTGTTACAGCTTCCTAGATTTTAATAAATAAAAATTCCTTTCCTTGAACTTCAAAATTCTCCACTTGATGTTCTAAACCCACCTTTCCCATCTTGTCATGCTGATATCTGCCCTGCCAGATGTACTGTTGCTGGTGCCCAATACATTTGAACTTTTTCTGCTTCTCTGTCTTTCCTCAGGCTGTTAACTCTGCAAGAAATGTCCATATTTTTGTGTCTTTGAGTGTTGAAATCCATCTTCCATAATCTTTAATGTCTTTCTCAGATGCTATCTCTCTCTTTCCTGAAGCAATTCCAGTAGATGTGATCTGTACTAACTTTTTAAGTTGTAATAGTTATCTTCTGTCTTATGTAATAGCTATTTTTGGACTTGGCTTTCTCTGTTAGCCTTTTGCAAATTCCCTGAAGCTCAGGTCTCCATGTTATTCATCTCCATGCCTTCCATTATACTTATCACAGAACTTAAGTACAATAGGAGCTGAGCCAATGTTCACTGAGTTAAATTTAATTGAATGGAATTTACATATAATGAAAAGAAAGAAATTGCCACTGCCCATGGGGAAAGAGAAGAGGGACTACAGAAATGGCCAAGTAATGGGGGAATATGTTTCAAGACTGTAAAAGAAATGAGGCAGAATGAGATGAAACAACAAATTTACAAAGAATAAAATATCAATGAACTTTAGTTTAATAGAAAACACAAGATGTAGGGATGCCTTTTAAAGCTATAACCAAAGTTATTTGTCATCCTGCATGAATCTCTATCTTAAAATTGACATGTGGACATCTTATCTTGTACATTTCTAGTGAAAAGAACTCATTACTACATATGGATTCTCATTCTTTAGAAGATAGTTATAATTGATGCAACTTTCTTTCCTTACATTGAGACAAAATAAGTCTCTTATCTTTGCCATTCTTTCCATTTCTCTTCAAATCTTCCTCTCTATGAGAGCCATTCATATGTTTGGTCAAAGTCATGATGTCCTTTCCAAATTCCTTACTCTTAAACTAAGCACTTTGGTTACATTCAATAATCCCTTGTGCATCATAACAGAAAACTCAGAAAGATTCCACATTTCCAAACAGGTTGATATTCTATCACAAATGTTCTCAGATCTAGTTGAACATATTGCCCATCTTCAACGTACTATGTATGACATACAACCACCCTATAGGATATTTCTACTTCCCCACACTCTCCACAAAGATCAAAGCAGTTGTTAAACTTTACTAAATGTGAACTAACTATCCTTAATAAGCAACTATGATTATAGACTGTTTGGTCTCATTCTCAACATGAATTTCTAAGTTTTCCCTTCCAACTAAGTTTCCAGCTCCAAACCACTTTCCTTAGAATTAATGGTAGCACCATAAGGGATATGCAAGCCTGGATCAGATAGGTAACTCTTCAGACTGCCCCAAGGCTGCCACAGAGCCAATACCTATGATGCCATTAAGGATCAGAGGGCATGTTCACTCAAGTGGGTCAAACTTTGGCTGGCAATTTCAAACTGTGCTTTCATTTTTATCTGTTTTTCTCATCTCAGCCAAGAACTCAAGAACTTGTATCCCTATGAGCTTGAAAATTAGAAATGGAACATGGCTGAATGCAGAACTCTCTATGGGGAAGGACAAACTTGGATTTGGTGATTTTTTTTTCTCAGGCCACAGTTGAACACTAGACTTTTGTCTCTATCTCTGCAACCCTAATGAATGCAGTTTCTTCTTCTCCAAATTGGAATGAAAATGCATAACAAATAAACATCTTTAGAACTGAGGGGGAACCAAGTACATATTTTTATCAATAAGGAAAAAAACTTAGAAGTCAAGCATCTTGTACAGGATCATGTCTCTTGTTAGTTGAAGAATTGGGATAAAATTCTAGGTGTCTTAATTTCCAAATCAAAATTATTTCTGCCACAAAATTGTAGGTCTTTTAAATTGTTTTGTTTTTTAAGATTATAATTTCAAGCAAAATATAGTCAATCTAGTCACTAGGAAAAACTCTATAGAGGCAGAAATGAGGAAGAAGAGGAGAGCAGCATTACACCATTTTTAGACAGAGGCAAAAAAAAAAATGGCAGCTGTGACATCTGAACCCTGGTTTTCTGCTTGCAGGATGGGAATGCCAATAACTTCAGCAATAAGAAGAAACAAAGAGCAAATGAGATTGTTTTTGGGCTTTAATAGGAAAATGTAGGAGAAAGGAGAGTTACAAATGTATTATTTTCATCTTAATAAAGGCTCTGTAATTTGAAAGCTGTTAACGTCTTTGATTGAGTTAACACTGTTAAGGAATTAAGAGAAATGAAGGGGTAATCCTGAGTACTCATAGGAAACCAAACAGCTGCTCCTGACAGGACACTCCAGGCTTATTAACTGCAGTTTGTAACCCTTGAAAATGGCCCCATTGGGTCACACCATGTAGATTAGTTGGTTATCTTTCCATTTCCATAAAAATATTAATGGAAAATGCTAGAAGCTTCTCTATAACATCAAAGACAAAGTCCACTGCTTCTTTCCAAGTTGCTTTCTTTCCTGTAAATTGCCACCTGATTCAGAACAGAGGCCAGGAACCTCATCTTCTGAACCCACCACAATCCTGCAAAGTCCTTGCCAGGGCCAGGGAAGGGGCTTGGAAAGGAAAAGATGTTGTTAACATCTAGTGATGGCAATGGTTGGCTCTAATTCTTTGTATTCCTTTTCCTTCCTCTTTGGGGCTTAGCTTTGCTGATAAAAAATAAATGAAAGAATCTTCTATCTCTGTAACATCTTTGCAAAATGGAACTAATTAGACCATTTGGGAAAGTGGCATGTAGTTCAAGGAAACAGACATCCTGTATTTTCTCAGACAGTGCCAGTTTCAAATAGACATTCTTAATGTGTCTGTAAATCTGTGCATATGCTGAAAATTTAACATTCAGGGGCCTCATTTACATCTTCCATGTTGCCTTTTGTACAAAACATGTTTTGTTTGTGCTTTTTGGTTTAAGAATACACGTGTTCTGCACACTGGCCTGTAGAGCAGTGCCACCAGCAGCCTTGCAGGAACACTTATAGGAGATGCCTATTCTCTAGTTCTGCCCTTGCAATCGGTGTTTTAACAGGTTCTCCAGGTGATACTTTTGAATGATATGGATGGAGATTCACTTTTATAGTGTAGAGTTTCACAATTATGAATTTTTGATACAACATATAAGCAAACAAAACCTTTTGACCTGGTATGGGAGTCTCTGAAGCTAATATTACTTCAAAAATGCATTTCAGAATTTGCAAGTTCATATGAGATGGTAATTACAGATTTTCTCAACAGTCTCGCTTCTCCAGCAGGGAGGTATTTATGAAAATTCTGCGATGGCCTTCATGGGCCATAAACCACTGACTCTCGATGCTGTCATCTGTGAATGCCTGAGGCTCTGGCAGGTAGTGACCATTGGTAAAGGTGAGTTACCTTCCTTCTCAGAGGGCTAAAGATTCTTGCAACTCTAAATGCCTGAGAAAGACACCCAAGATGACAGAGAACCAGAAGAATAAAGCCCTGGTCAGCTCCTTCTCTCTCTTTTTTTTTTCTCAAAGACATGAGTTGTTTTCAAGTGGACTATCCCTACATGGGAGATGAGCATCTGTTCACACTGCAGTCAGCAAAAGGGGTTCAGAATAGATTGTGTCCTAAATATTCCTGTAGACCATGAAGGCTTTGTACCATGATCCTGGAACACACAGGGATCACAATAGAGCAGATATGTAAGGTGGGGTATGCTAATGTTGCTAAGATGCTCCACTGTGTGTCAGGTGGATTACTGATTTTTTTTTTTACTACAACAAATCTAAGAAGAGGATATTTATTGCCATTTAATGTAAGAATAAACTGAGGATCAAGAGAAATGTTGTTCATAAGATGTGGGAACCATAGCTATCAAGGGAGAGGAGAAAGGGAGGGAGGAGAGGAGAGGAGAGGGGAAAAGGGGTTTTCAATGCTGTAGCATACACTTGACACCCATAAGAAGCCCAAATTTACCCTGTTAGGCATAGAAATTTAGTAATTTCAATGACTAAAATACATGTCTATGATCTTTTATACCTGTAACATAGGAGTGTAGAAGAGGAGACATGAGAATGGAGAGTGAAGGAATCGAGGAGATCCTGTAAAGTAGCAGATTTAAGCTACTCTTTCCTTACATGTGCATGTATGAAAGTAAATCAATGAATCCCTTCATTATGTAAGATGATGTTGAACCAACAAAAATTAATAATAATAAAAAAGAGGAAAGTGTTGTTTCCTCAGTGTCAGGCAACATATCTGGAATAAAGT
>PVKS010035480.1:0-20043 GCA_004027875.1 Aplodontia rufa | reverse complement strand
CATCTTCACCCGGAGCCCTCTATCTACCTGCCCAGGTGGAGTCCACAACTTCAAAATTCACTTCCTCTCCCTTTGCTGCCACTGCTTGGGAAGGTCCTACCTAGTGCTCTGCTCTGGGTTTAGCCGTGTTTGGGGACAGGGGTACTCCAGATTGAGGGGGCCAGGGATGCCATAGCCCCAAGACTATCAGAGAACAAGTCGAGGCCATGATACACCCACAGCCCTAACTCAGGATATTGGATTGAGGCTCTGGGGATGAGAGAGGAGAGGGAAGGAGGGAAGTTCTGTCCTTGATGCTTTCAGGATTGGACTCTGGCAGGAGCTGGGGCCATGTCATGGTGTACTGTCCCCATGAAAAAGGCCAAGCTGTGTCCTCATGAGTCCTGGCCACACACAGTGGAATGTATAGGCAGCTCTCTGCAGCTGCTGGTGTGGCTCTCAGAGATCACAATCAAAAGTACGTGCTGATCACACTGCACACCTCTGGGTCAGACGTTCTTCTTGTGGCTTCCTTTTCCTTTTGTGGGGCCATTGCCTTTGGGGACCTGCAGGGAACAGAAGGCTGTCATTGATTGCCCAGGAACTGGTCCCATGGCATCATCCCTCACCATCTTCCCCCTCAAAGTAGGGGAAATCTGACTGAATGTCAGTCAGATGCCTGTTCTACAGTGACCCTTATTGACCTATAAGCAATGCTGGGTTAATGGTGAGGAGGAGGTATGAGTCTCTGGTAGAGGGGCTTATGAGGCCCAGATCCTGGGCTTTGGATCAAGCCATCTGCTCACCGTTTGCGAGACTCTTGTTCCAGGTCCTGGATGGTGTCCTTCAGGGTCTGGCCACGTGTCTCTGGCAGCAGGAAACAGAGTAGACCTGCAGCAATAGGGAGGCTGCCATAGATGATCATAGGGAGGCTCTTGTAGTAGTCGCTCAGCAGGACCACAAGGGGGGTGATGATGCCACCGATCCTTGAGAAGATGCTCACCAGCCCCATGCCTGTTTGCCTGCAGGAAGACAGAACAAGTTGAGCAGACTTGGCCTCAACCCAGACCCCTTACCCAAGGCCAGCAGGGTCTCCATCTCCTGTGGCTGATCCAGTGCTACTGTGCCTCTAGGACTTTCTGCTGCTCCCTGTCTGATCTGTAACATCTAAGGTAGAGGCTGAGGCTTCAACCACCCGCTCCCCTCATCTGAGTGTTCCTTCCCCTGGGCCATTCCTTCTGAGACCTATCCCACATTCCTGTCCTGACAGCGCCAGGTCATGGCCTACTTTTGTATCTGTCCTCCACCAGCCAGGAGACAACTTGGGGGCTTGCATCAGAGTTCTAGTTGCCCAGGCCCCAGAGCCAATTTCATTAGCTATTTGTGGACTGGTGGTGAGGGTAGCAGAGGACTGGCCGAAATCAGAGTCCCAAGAGCAGAAGAGCTAGAGTCATAACAGTGAGATAGTTTGGGAGAGATAGTAAAATGGTTAGGTAGTCAGGACCATGGGTCCCATTTGACCACACCTAGAAGCTAGCCAGTAGATAGCAATTAAGGGGCAGGTTCAGGGACTTGAAATGCAAATGACCATGAGGCTCACCTGTGGTAGCAACTCCTTTGTCCCAGAGGCCGGAAAACTAAAGTGGGGGTGGCCACAGATGGGAACTCGGAAAGAGTCACTACCTGGTTTTCATAGATTTTAACCAATGGTTTTGGTGCTCAGTTTCAATGCCTGTTTTGCATAGAGTTTAACCAATGATGCTGGTGCTTTTCTCAATGCCTGCTGTACATGAATCTTAATCAAGGCTCATACCCAAACCAATATAACCACTGGCCTAACACACATCAGATCATGTCCTTCTTCCAGGTACCCCTCTGCTTTGCAAAGACTCTGCTCTCCTTCCTTAAAAAAATGCTACTCCTTTTATTCCTTCCTTCTGTGGTTGTCCGTGGATTTTTTTCTTCAAATTCATGAGACAAGAACCAGAAGAGGAGCTGGAGCTGGTGGCTCAGCGGTTAAGGCGCTTGCCTGCAAGCACGAGGACCTCGGTTCAAACCCCAGCACCACGTACACTGCTAAGTGTTGGAGCAACTAAGGCCATGTGAATAACTAAATAAAGTTGTTAAAAAAAAAAAAACTCAGAAGAGATCAGTGCCAAATTCTCAGGCTGAATTTCCACACCAAGAGCTGCAACTCACCACTCAACAGTAGTGGGAAAATACCCAGCTCTTAGCTAGAGAGCTGCTTACACTCTTTGAGCTACAGAAACCTGCAGCCAGCCCGAATCCCCACTTTTAACTGGGAATAGCTGCAAACACTAGAAACAGGCTATTTTGACCACAGAGATCTGCAGCCAGCCCAAACTGCATTTGACTGTGGGAGCAGAGAATCTGGCCTCCTCTCAAAACCCCCACATCACCAGCAGCACTTACCGGACGATGGTGGGGAAGAGCTCAACAGTGTACACGTAGGAGATGGTAAAGCCAGCAGATGTGGCGAACTTTCCCACCACGGCCAGCACGGTGACCACCAAGGGCATATCTGATGGAGGAAGCTGGTCAATCACAGAGTAGGCCGCCCCCCGTGTAGGCCCTGCCCAACACCCTGTCCACCCAATCTCCTCATCCTTTTTGTGCCCAAACCCTGGGGAAGACTTTTACTACTGAGAGGGCTGTGATAGTCATTGGTCCATTCCCTGCATCAGGGGTGGGAGACGGAGGGAAATGGCTCTGCTACCTTCTGGGATGAAGATGATGATGATACACATGAGGCCACCCAGAATCAGAGTCCCCATCTGGCTCCACTTGCGGCCCAACTTCTCTGTCACGAGAATGCTGAGAAGGCGGGCAGGCACCTCAATGGCTCCAAATACTAGCTGTGTCAGGTAGATGTCCATACCAAAGTCTCCCACTTGGAAACTGAGGCCATAGTACACCAGACTGTCTACAAACCTATGAGGCATCCAAGGATCCGTGTCACTGCTGGGTGTGTATCACTGTCACACCCAGAGGAAGAGCCTGCCTTGGTCAGTGTCACAAAAGGAGACACTTACACAGCTGGGAAGAAGAAGCCCTTTGGCACTGACTCTAAGGGAGGGGCAAGGACCCTGGACACTCACCAGACACACATGAGAATCAATGTCACCTTCCGGAGCTGGGGGTGTCTGAAAAGATCCAAGGCATTTCCCGAGGGGCCTTTCTTCTCTGGGACCAACTGAAAGGAAATGCAGAGTGAGGGGCCCTGCAGAAGCTCTGTGGGAGTCTGCTCTTAGGGCTGGAAATACCTGGCTCAGGAGCTCTGGGGAGATTTTCCGCCTGTTGACTGAGGCTGCCTTCTGGATCAATTGTTTGGCTTGCTCTACCTTCCCCTGGGTGAGAAACCACCGAGCAGATTCTGGCAGAACACTGTTGGCCAGGAGCAGTGGTGACTTAGGGTTTGACTTCCTGTGGAGCCTTCTGAGACTTTCCAGGGCACTCTGAACCACATTGCCACCCTCACAGACTCCCTGTCTCCGACTAGCCCCTGACTGCTGCATGAGGTGTCTCTCTCCACCCCACGATGCACAGCCAGCCTAGGAGAGGTTTGCTCCTCACTAGAGTCTCACCAGACATAGAAGAAGAGCAGGAACACAGGTGCAGTGCCAGCGATCTGAAGGTACCTCCAATTAGGGATGCCATACGCAAGTCCTGCTAGCACCATCTGCCCAAAGGCGAGGGGGAGCTGGGCCAGGATCACAGCCCGAGTCCTGTGTGCGGGGCCCACCCATTCTGAAACTGTGGGGACAGAGAGGCTGAGACTGGGCCACACCCTGCCCATTCTTTCCCTGCCACTCCCCAGATGCCACCAGGTCAGTATGAGGGCTTCAGTCCTTGCACAGGAAGCTCCACTGTGACCACCTCAGGTGTGGGATGCATCACAAGTTCACCTCAGGGAGGGCTGAGACACTCACGCAGAGCAACGGTGCTTAAAATATATCCAGCAACAGCAGTAGCCACAGCAAAGCGCAGGACCATGTAGACCTCAAAGCTGGGCACAAAGGCTGTGGACAGGCCCAATATGCCACTCAGGAGCAGCTGCAGCAGGAGTGAGGTTTTGCGGCCAATCCTGAAATAAAAAGGTATAGGTCTGTTTGGTGAAGGAGAGTCTCTTCTGGGAAGGTAGCTGAGGAGACCCTGCTGGCCTGGCATGCGCTGAGGGAGAAGACATGGCCCTTCTCTGGGATCCCCATTTGAGGGTAGAGGGACAGGGCCTTATCCTGGAGGCCAGCATGAGAGGTGCAAGGGGAAATTTGGGCCTGTAGCAGGAGCCTAAGAGCATGGCAGGTCAGGGGAGAGCTGGTTCAGGTTCATACCGGTCACAGAGGGGCCCAAAGATGAGGGCCCCAGCAAGGAGTCCAGACATGAACACCGACTGTGAGGTCTCCTTCATGTTCTTCCGATGACAAACCAGGTTGAACTAAGGCAAACACAGGCAGGCATGAGTCCAGGGGCAGCGCTGAGCAAAGTCCTTCACCACCTAGCCCTCGACAGATCTCTTAGGACTGATGCCTATGGTTTCCAAACTGTGCCAAGGGACCGCAGGGCACCACACTGAGCTCACTGGGCACAGCAGAGGACATTTAAAGGGAAGTATGTATGTTGATATTTGACATCAGTCTGACATCACACAAACCACTAGCCCAGGATAGTTTGCACTTCAGCCTGAGGTCACACAACTTCTCAGTCCCTGACATCATAACTCTCACATCCCGTGTGGGGCACTGGGTGCGAGAAAAAGCAAACCATGTGCAAATCAGTGTGGAAGTAAAATGAGGCTGGCAGTGTCCAACAGCTGAGAAACTGTGTGCCCATAATCCCAAACATCCCTCTAGTAAATCATTGCATTTATTTAAGAAATGTTTTTTCCTATCAATTTATGTATGCTATTCTTTAAAGCAAATAGTAAGTTGTTAGGAATAAACATTTGTTATTGTTTGGACTTATTAAAACATGAAACTGTAAGATATTTCTTTTGGCATAGAAGAGTCATGTAATATTCCTGTCCTACTAAGGATACAAAATTTAAAAGCCTAGTTGGGTGGGGTAGAGGATGCCTGTAATCCCAGTGGTTCCTGAGGCTGAGGCAGTAAGATTTCAAGTTCAGAGGCAGACTCAGTAACTTTGGAAGCCCTTAGTAACTTAGCAAGACCTTGTCTCAAAAAAACAAACAAACAACAACAATAAAAAAAACCAGCTGTAGATGTGGCTTAGATTAAGCATTCCTGGGTTCTATCCCGGTACCAAATAAATAAGTAAATTATAACTTGAGAGCCTATGACAGACCACTGAGGGTTTTATCCTTAGAAATAGGGTCTCTTCCCCACAATTCAGACAACCCCTGTGACCCCACTTGGGCCTTTCCAAATTTTACCTGCTGGCTTCAAAATTCACCTGAACACTCACCATTCATAGGCAATCAGCATTCTAAGGAGCATTCTCCTACACTCCTTCTGACTGGGACAAAGGGGCATACACACAGAGGCAGGATGGGGTGGTGGCAGGGGTAGGAGAGAGTATCTGGGCAAAAGATGGCAACACACTTGGAGACCTAGAGACAGCCTCAGCCCCAGTCTGGGAAACGGAGTGGAGAAAGTATGTAAACCCACATAGCTCTGGGCACACGTCCACTGTAAATGCACAAGAAACACACAGGATTGGTCTCCTGGGTGGTGACTGCTCATGGGAATTCTGCACCTCTTACATAACTCAGCCTTACCTAATTCTCACCACAGTCATTGACCTATGTGAAAATCCCCTGAGGGAGGAGAGGTGAGCAGCTAATCCTGGGTGGGACATCTGGATGGCAGCTGGTGTAATTATCATGTCTCTATTGCCCTAGACAGGGAAGGAAACTGAGTGGAGGCTAAGGGAATGTTTGCTAGAAATGAGCGAATGAACTAGTGCCTGCACTTAGCTAACTGGTCAGTCACCAAAATAACCTTTGGCAAGAAATTCACCAGTCCTAGAGTTATGAGTGTGCCTATAATTCTGTTCATAAAGACAACTGTTAATTTTTAAGGACCTTCAATATGTGTCACATGATTAACTGACTACCCCTTGAAGATGACTTGGGGCAGGGCAAGGGCAGGGGCTGGCTTTTAACTGTTGTCCCACCCTATTTATTTGTTTATTGTCTAGCAACAATAGCTTAGCCTTTGTGGTAACATACCATTTAAAATAAAGAAAGGCCTTCCACTGCCAGGTCTGGGTTCAGAACTGAGTGGCTTTTTGTGACCTGAAGCCTGTTTGCCTATCCGTTTGTGTCTTGGTTTCCCACAGGTACAAAAAATGGTGATAAAATGTGCTGCCTGGTATTATCTGATAGAATTAAAGGAATTAACACATGTGAGGTGTTCAGCTCAGTGGCTGTTACCCAGGCAGCTCTCAGTGGAGCGCAGGTAGGATGGGTGTGCTGGCCATTCTACTAAGTCCAATTCCTAAAGTTTATACAACTCTGCCTTCATCCTTTCTGCTATGAAATCACAAGGGACTATTGATTAACTCAGAGCCCTCGAGATCCAATCACTTCCCAAAAGCTACACCTCTGAACACTGGGGACCAGGACTTCTAAGGATGAGCCTTTGGGGGACCTTCCAGATACAAACTCTTTGACAGTTGCCTTTCTCTCCACCCTTGAGGAGATCTAGTGTTTGATGAAACTCGTGACTGTAGCTTTCAAGGAATTTTGTCTATCATTTGTTGGTTTTTTTGAGCAAAGTTAGTTTTTCATTTCTTTTTCTGATAAAGTACTGTACCTCTTGAAATACACTGATTGAATGGTGTTTACAGTTTAAAGCAATTGTTCCCAGCTGGTTATTTGTCTTCTACGCTTAGTGTAGATGTGCAGCCCTAGAGTGGAGGATGCAGTACTCCTAAATCCCAAAGTGCACTGAGGGCCACGGTGGTGGGATCACAGTCTTGCTGTCTTAAGAACATCATCTTTCTGGTTCTACTTCTCTCACATGTTCAATGCTTACTTTGGCGCTCTCCAGCAATGCAAGCAGCTGCTTGATTCAGTCTTGGTCCTGGACATTGAGTTCTTGCTAATCTTTCACTTTCACCAGGGTAGTGAATTTCCTTGAACACCATTCTGTGGACCACAAGTGGGAGTGCCGCTAAGTTCCAAGTGTTGGAGAAAGTTATTTCCATTTTCATTTTTCTCACTACAGATATAATACACTGCTGCTTCAATCACCAAAGGACTCAAAAGATGTGCATATCTTGAGTGAGGCTTTTAGGAACCCAGGACACCCAATCCAGAAGTCACCTTTGCCCCAACATAGCATGGCATCTACCATGGCTCCCCCAGTGGTCCTCAGGAGATGAAGCCTGCAAGCTGGTTTCTTGCTGTTTCCTGACTTATCCCACACCACCTCTGTGGGCTTGACCCTAGAGCAGGCCTCTGTTTCTCATAGACACTTGTCCCCAACAATGAGAGACGTTTGAGCTGGGTGTGAATTCTTTAGAATGCTGCAGATGGAGACAGGATGGGGGTGGCCACTGTAAACTGTATAATATTTAGCTAAACTCAGGGTCTAAGAAGCTGCTCTTGGTTCCCCTGTGATGACTGCTTTTTCTCACAGTCAATAAAACGTCCTCGGATGCTACAAGCTAGCCTGTATGATTTTTTTCATCACACTCCACCCCTATAAGAACACAGCTAGAGAGCTGTGTGATAGGTGGATCTAGGCAAGGCTGGATTAAACATTAACACAGTTGTCACCATGACCAGAGGAGCAAGTGCCCCAGAGCTGATCTCCAGTTACCTGAGGAGAGGCAACCAGCAGTCATGTCTCAGTTTGGCCAGGTCCTGGCTGAAATAGGCGAATATGGTCGTTTCCAGATACAGCTGAATATCCTGATGAGTATCCCCAACTTCCTGTCTGCCTTCTACATGTTTGGCCAGGTCTTCATGGTTTTGGATGAGGCCCACTACTGTTCAGTGCCCTGGGTCCAGAACCAGACTCTCAATCTCAGTGCAGCTGAGCAGCTGACATTGAGTGTTCCTCTGGATGTGGAAGGCACACCTGAGTCCTGCCTCATGTTCCGGCCACCCCCCAGTGATGCCAGCCTGGAGGACATCCTCAGCCACCGCTTCAATGAGACACAGGCTTGTGAGTCTGCGTGGCACTATCCTGAAGAAAGGGCCAAATCCCTGTTGAATGAGGTATGGCTGGGCTTTTGCCTGTCTGTCCACTTGTTTGGGGTCCCTCAGCTCCTCTGCCTGAACTGTGCTTCAATCACTGACTCTTGCTGTGTCAGCATCTGTTCCTGTGCCTGGATGGTAGACCATTCATGTTTTTCTTTTTATCAGTCATCCTCCTTCTCTCTTTGTCCTCTCCATATTGTCCCATCCAGATCTCAATCACTTTCTCTATATATTCTGCCTGCAGTGCTCCTCTATGGGTTTCTTTTTCTTTCCTTTTCTTTTTTTTTTTTTTTGTACCAGGGATTGAAGACAGAACCCAAGGATGTTTAACTACTAAACCATATCTCTAGCACTTTTTAGATTTTGAGACTGGGTCTTATTCAGTTGCTTAGGGCCTCACTAAGCTGCTGAGGCTGATCTTGAATTTGAGATCCTCCTTCCTCAGCCTCCCAAGTCAAAGGGTACACAGGAATGTGACCATGGCCACCTACTCTGTTCATTTCTGCCTGTTTTTCTTTCTCTTCTTTATTTTAGCTTGCCTTTCTGTGTCTGCCCATTTGTCTGCCTCTTTTCTGTCTCCTCTTGTTTTCCTATTCTTATGTTGCTTTCACTCTACCCAGCATTCCCAACTGCAATGTCTGTCTGATCACCTGTCCTGTGCTGGTGCTTTTGCTGTCCGTTTGCTGGTCATGCTCCTTGCTTGAATGGGGCTTCCTGCTTTCTAGCTTCTCTCTCTAGGTCCCTGCCTCTGGGGTGCTGGAGAACACTCTGGACTCTAGGACTTGTCCTGTGGATCCCTAAGCGCTTGCTCTTACTGACTTCATTGTCTTAGGAGAGAATGGGGTACATAAAGAGAAAATCCCCTCTAGCCACCTCTGGTCAAGGGGGCCTCCAAGCACCCAGCTTCTTGCTATTGCTGCTCACCTCACCAGGGGGCAAGGTTGAGATGCAGCCTGGGGACATGGCTTGGGGACAGCAAGACAGAGAGCTGAGTGTCCAGCTGGGCCCCATGCTGGATTCCTGCTGTGCTGTTCCCTGCAGCAGCAGGATGTGGCACTGATGCCTGGGAGGCTGGGTTGTTGAGGGGACCTGTGCAACTCTCACCACCTTCACAGATGCAAATCTGGAGCCCAGAGATGAAGCACTCTCTTTTCCCCTCCCAAACCTTTGAAAGAAATATTAATTTTTAGGGACTTTCAAAGACAACTTTTTAACCAGAGTCAAACATTCATTTTTTTAAAAAAAAGAGAGAGAGAAGGACTGTGAGAGAGAGAGAGAAAGAATCAATTTTATTTAGTTTTTCATGTGACTTTCATTGCTCTGACACTTTGTTGTATATGTGGTGCTGGGGTTCAAACCCAAGTCCTCTCGCATGACAGGCAAGCACCGAAACTACTGAGCCTCTACTCCAGCCCAAACACTCATTTTATTTTTTAAAGAGAAAGGGACAGTGAGAGGAAGAGAAAGCACGAGAGAATCAATTTTATTTAGTTTTTCATGTGGCTTTTGTTGCTCAGACACTTTGTTGTGTTCATGGTGCTGAACCCAACTTCCTGAGTGTGTGAGGCAAGCGCTGTAACCACTGAGCCACTGCTCCAGCCCTGCAAACATTCATTTTTTAACATGTGACCTTGAACCTCCAGAACCCTGGCAGCCTAAGGATACATCCTGCCTGTGCTCCTCCTGACCCCACCTCATCCCACCCTCAGGAGCAAGGTGGCCTGGGACTCCCCAGTCTCTGGATCTAGCTCAGCAGAGCTGGTTGGACCCTTATTGGCCTCTTGACCATCCCCCCAGATTCACCCCTATGGTGGGTTCTGGCCTTTGCTATACCTCAAAGGTTGTAGGTTTGCCTTCAGGTACTCATAAGCCCTCTGTGAACCTGGTTAAATGTCAGAATCCTTAAAGCCCAGAAAACTTTTCAAATTGCTATGAGCCAGCTCACAAATGACCATTTACAGCCTGTGCTAGACTATTCCTGCAATTTCTCCCAGTCAAAGCCTACTGAGTGTTAACTACATGGAACAGTGAGAGGAGGGCAGCCCCCTAGTAGTCAGGGAAGACCTGGACCCCTTGAGGTCCAGAATCTGCTTTCTCCTGGGGAGGGAATGTAGACAACTTCCTAAATGAGGTGGTCGTATGAGTGGGCACCAAGATGCTCATAAATGTTGACAAAGAAGACAGAAATCCTTTGTAGATATAATAGCAAAATAAAAGGCTGGCAGCCAGAAGCAGGTGGCTTTCAAAAAGTAGGCATCCTTGGTGTGCTGGGATAGGGGTGGCAGGGATATAGGAACTGGATGGGGTATTTTCAGTGATTTGGCCTCCCTTTCGTTGTTGTTGTTTGTTTAATGCATCTGAAAAACGTGCATTAAAAACTGATGCATGAGGAAACACTCATCAACACTAAGTGATCTAGAAAAATTAGGATTTGGGAAGGTGAAAAAAGGTTACTTGAACATCAAAAAAAATTGGAAACTGTCCAAAATCAACTGATAAAATCCCTATTAATACTCTTTCAAAGAATCTTCATAAGGATCTTTCCATGATTTCTATGAAACTAGGGAGCCCCTTCTGGCTGCTCTAGGGTTCCTCATGGGTAAAACAGACATGAGGAGATTTCCTTGACTGGTCCCAGGATGTCAGGGGTTCTCCCCAACCTGCTCACCTCTGGCTTCTTAGGACTGCGCACCTGCATCCTCACAAGCTGCAAGCGGGAGCTTCTTATCCCCATAGCGCTGTCCTCTGGAACCACTGCTGTCCTTCCTTTCTCCCAGGCCTTCAGCTGGGATTTAGGGGCAACACATCTCCCACTCTGGGCTGCACATCTACACCAAGCATATAAGACATATAACCAACATGGAACAACTTTTTAAAATTATGAACACCATTCATTTATTTGGTGTATTCCAAAAGGTGTAATACTTCATCAGGGAAAGAAGTGAGAAATTAACTTTGCCTAAAACCCAGCAAATGTTGGACAAATTTCCTTGAAAGTTATAGTCATGAGTTTTATCAAACACTAGATCTCCTCAAGGGTAGAGAGAAAATGCAACTGTCATGGAGAATTAGCATCTGGAAGCTCCCGCAAAGGTTCATGTTAAGGCTTGGTCCCCAAAGTTCAGAGGTGGAGATTTTGGGATTGGATCCTGAGGGCTCTGAACTCTCAATAGTCCATTGATATTTTCACAACAGAATGGGTGATGGGAGAGTGGTAGAAACCGTAGAAAGTGGACCTAGTGGAAGGGAATCCTTGGGGATATGACCTTTGGAACAGTGAATAAGTGATTTTTGTTCTGCCCCATGTCCTCTGGCATCACGAGCAGCCCACAGCAACAAGGCCAAGTGACTGTTGACTGAAACCTTGGCAACCATGAGCAAAAATAAATCTTTCCTTCTTCAAGTTGATTTTCTCAGACGTTTTGTTACAGCAAATGGAAAACTGACTAACACAGGAATACATTAATATATGACAGCACACACCCAAAGCTACTCTTCAGCTCTAGAGGCTTCAGTGCAGCTAGTATGAGTTTGTCTAATACATTCAGTAGGGTTTTCCATGCGAGTATAGGAGGCCCCACCTGACAGCCTTCTGGTCAAGGACAGGTTTTCAGCAGTTTCTGAAGAGGTAGGCTTCTGTTTGCTCTTGGCGTGTTTGTCATTAGTAGAGGCATCATCTCTGAGGTCAGTAGGGGTCTCAACAAGTGAAGCAGTCACAGGACGTAGTGCATTATCTCAGGTACCCACTCTTCTTTCATTTCTAAAGAAGACGGAGACCACTGAAAATCTGTCAAGAAATACATCCAATTGTGGATATGCAGCTGTCGTAATCTCTCATAATTTGGATGTCCTACAGTGTCAAACAGGCCAAGAATTTATGACTCCCCAAGAAAACAATGACTGCATATTTTGCCAAAAAAGCCCATACTCAGATGGAGATTTATTTGTTGTGTTGGAATCAGGGGACAAGTTTTAGCAACGGCACCACTGCTCATAGGAGCACCCTCAGGTGTCTGCGTCACTGAAATGTTTGAATCCACTTTATCCAGCAACCACAAACTCAGTGCTGAGCTCAGCTTCTCCACCAGCATGTTGGCAGCACTCAGAGATCTCTATTTGGCCTCAGTCAGCAGCCTGGTCTGTGTGGACTGCACTGGGCCTTGGGCCTCTTACCTACTCTGGCACTCTCCTACCTCCCTTTACCCTCCCAAGAACTGGGACTCTCAACTCCTTTGGGACTTTTTGACCTGTACCATAGGACACTCACGAATGATTCCAGAGCAGAGCTCCCTTGGAGTGTGATCTTCTGCTCCTGTTCCCCATCTATAACGAAAAGACCTGCACAGTGATGCAGAGGGTCCTCTCTGAGTGGACACCCCAAGTGTCCTTAGTATAGCCAGCAGCTTCATACTCAAACCAAAACATAAACCAAAGGGCTCTGAAAAGACAGAGAATGGTTTTTTAAGGCCACATGCCCTTGAAGGTCAGAGTACACTTCTTTTCTCAGTCTATCAAGACACCATTTCCTGGGTGCCCCAAAATGACTCCGAGCCCTGTCCATATAGACAATTGAAGGAGAGGGAAAGATTCCATCAATGAATAGTAGCAACAGCGTCATCTGTCCTGGGATCAAGGAAGAGGTTGGAATTGGAAAGAAGGAGAAGCCGAGAAGAACTGTTTTTAGGATCTGAAAATGCCTGGCATGTATGAGGAACACTCATTTAAAAGAAGCTGGGAAATAGACGGGAGCCAACTCTTGAAGGGTCATAGATACAATGCTAAAGAATATGGGCTTTCTCTAGAAATCAAAGAGATCCACTGAGGTTTTATAACAGGGAAGGGAGATGTGGTGGGGTGTGCCCTAAAAAACAAAGGTAGGATTCTGCAGGCCCCTGTGGCTGTCCTGAAACAGAATTATGTGCTGTTGATGTTCAGGCTGGGGAAGTGATGACTGGTGTCCCAGGTGCAGCCCTCTTCATCTCTGTGCCATCTGCACCATGACAACACCACACTAGTTTGTTTGGCTGGAACCAGGGATTGAACCCAGGGGCACTTATCTACAGCCCTCTTTTAATTTTTATTTTGAGAGACAGCCTCACTAAGCTGCTTAGGGCTTCACTAAATTGCTGATACTCCCCTTGAACTTGCAATCCTTCTGCTTCAGCCCCCTGAATTGCTGGGATTTGGGGTGTGCATCATGGCACTAATCACCACAAAACATTTGGTGCATCTTGGCACCTCTCCAAGCCTCAGTCACTGCTGCTGAACAACGGAATAAGCTTTCTTGGGTTTGGAGTGAGGGTTTAATGAGGTAAGGGATATAAACTACAGGAAGGTAGTGAATGGTGGCTACTGACCAGGGCTGCCAGACTTGGAAAACACCCTTGGCTTGGCGTTCATGCCTGCTGAGCACTGCAGCCCTGAGAGCCTTGTGAGCCCAGGCTAGCACACCCATTCTAGCCGAGCTCCACTGAGAGCTGCCTGGGTAACAGCCACTGAGCTGAACACCTCACATGTGTTAATTCCTTTAATTCTATCAGATAATACCAGGCAGCACATTTTATCACCATTTTTTGTACCTGTGGGAAACCAAGACACAAATGGATAGGCAAACAGGCTTCAGGTCACAAAAAGCCACTCAGTTCTGAACCCAGACCTGGCAGTGGAAGGCCTTTCTTTATTTTAAATGGTATGTTACCACAAAGGCTAAGCTATTGTTGCTAGACAATAAACAAATAAATAGGGTGGGACAACAGTTAAAAGCCAGCCCCTGCCCTTGCCCTGCCCCAAGTCATCTTCAAGGGGTAGTCAGTTAATCATGTGACACATATTGAAGGTCCTTAAAAATTAACAGTTGTCTTTATGAACAGAATTATAGGCACACTCATAACTCTAGGACTGGTGAATTTCTTGCCAAAGGTTATTTTGGTGACTGACCAGTTAGCTAAGTGCAGGCACTAGTTCATTCGCTCATTTCTAGCAAACATTCCCTTAGCCTCCACTCAGTTTCCTTCCCTGTCTAGGGCAATAGAGACATGATAATTACACCAGCTGCCATCCAGATGTCCCACCCAGGATTAGCTGCTCACCTCTCCTCCCTCAGGGGATTTTCACATAGGTCAATGACTGTGGTGAGAATTAGGTAAGGCTGAGTTATGTAAGAGGTGCAGAATTCCCATGAGCAGTCACCACCCAGGAGACCAATCCTGTGTGTTTCTTGTGCATTTACAGTGGACGTGTGCCCAGAGCTATGTGGGTTTACATACTTTCTCCACTCCGTTTCCCAGACTGGGGCTGAGGCTGTCTCTAGGTCTCCAAGTGTGTTGCCATCTTTTGCCCAGATACTCTCTCCTACCCCTGCCACCACCCCATCCTGCCTCTGTGTGTATGCCCCTTTGTCCCAGTCAGAAGGAGTGTAGGAGAATGCTCCTTAGAATGCTGATTGCCTATGAATGGTGAGTGTTCAGGTGAATTTTGAAGCCAGCAGGTAAAATTTGGAAAGGCCCAAGTGGGGTCACAGGGGTTGTCTGAATTGTGGGGAAGAGACCCTATTTCTAAGGATAAAACCCTCAGTGGTCTGTCATAGGCTCTCAAGTTATAATTTACTTATTTATTTGGTACCGGGATAGAACCCAGGAATGCTTAATCTAAGCCACATCTACAGCTGGTTTTTTTTATTGTTGTTGTTTGTTTGTTTTTTTGAGACAAGGTCTTGCTAAGTTACTAAGGGCTTCCAAAGTTACTGAGTCTGCCTCTGAACTTGAAATCTTACTGCCTCAGCCTCAGGAACCACTGGGATTACAGGCATCCTCTACCCCACCCAACTAGGCTTTTAAATTTTGTATCCTTAGTAGGACAGGAATATTACATGACTCTTCTATGCCAAAAGAAATATCTTACAGTTTCATGTTTTAATAAGTCCAAACAATAACAAATGTTTATTCCTAACAACTTACTATTTGCTTTAAAGAATAGCATACATAAATTGATAGGAAAAAACATTTCTTAAATAAATGCAATGATTTACTAGAGGGATGTTTGGGATTATGGGCACACAGTTTCTCAGCTGTTGGACACTGCCAGCCTCATTTTACTTCCACACTGATTTGCACATGGTTTGCTTTTTCTCGCACCCAGTGCCCCACACGGGATGTGAGAGTTATGATGTCAGGGACTGAGAAGTTGTGTGACCTCAGGCTGAAGTGCAAACTATCCTGGGCTAGTGGTTTGTGTGATGTCAGACTGATGTCAAATATCAACATACCTACTTCCCTTTAAATGTCCTCTGCTGTGCCCAGTGAGCTCAGTGTGGTGCCCTGCGGTCCCTTGGCACAGTTTAGAAACCATAGGCATCAGTCCTAAGAGATCTGTCGAGGGCTAGGTGGTGAAGGACTTTGCTCAGCGCTGCCCCTGGACTCATGCCTGCCTGTGTTTGCCTTAGTTCAACCTGGTTTGTCATCGGAAGAACATGAAGGAGACCTCACAGTCGGTGTTCATGTCTGGACTCCTTGCTGGGGCCCTCATCTTTGGGCCCCTCTGTGACCGGTATGAACCTGAACCAGCTCTCCCCTGACCTGCCATGCTCTTAGGCTCCTGCTACAGGCCCAAATTTCCCCTTGCACCTCTCATGCTGGCCTCCAGGATAAGGCCCTGTCCCTCTACCCTCAAATGGGGATCCCAGAGAAGGGCCATGTCTTCTCCCTCAGCGCATGCCAGGCCAGCAGGGTCTCCTCAGCTACCTTCCCAGAAGAGACTCTCCTTCACCAAACAGACCTATACCTTTTTATTTCAGGATTGGCCGCAAAACCTCACTCCTGCTGCAGCTGCTCCTGAGTGGCATATTGGGCCTGTCCACAGCCTTTGTGCCCAGCTTTGAGGTCTACATGGTCCTGCGCTTTGCTGTGGCTACTGCTGTTGCTGGATATATTTTAAGCACCGTTGCTCTGCGTGAGTGTCTCAGCCCTCCCTGAGGTGAACTTGTGATGCATCCCACACCTGAGGTGGTCACAGTGGAGCTTCCTGTGCAAGGACTGAAGCCCTCATACTGACCTGGTGGCATCTGGGGAGTGGCAGGGAAAGAATGGGCAGGGTGTGGCCCAGTCTCAGCCTCTCTGTCCCCACAGTTTCAGAATGGGTGGGCCCCGCACACAGGACTCGGGCTGTGATCCTGGCCCAGCTCCCCCTCGCCTTTGGGCAGATGGTGCTAGCAGGACTTGCGTATGGCATCCCTAATTGGAGGTACCTTCAGATCGCTGGCACTGCACCTGTGTTCCTGCTCTTCTTCTATGTCTGGTGAGACTCTAGTGAGGAGCAAACCTCTCCTAGGCTGGCTGTGCATCGTGGGGTGGAGAGAGACACCTCATGCAGCAGTCAGGGGCTAGTCGGAGACAGGGAGTCTGTGAGGGTGGCAATGTGGTTCAGAGTGCCCTGGAAAGTCTCAGAAGGCTCCACAGGAAGTCAAACCCTAAGTCACCACTGCTCCTGGCCAACAGTGTTCTGCCAGAATCTGCTCGGTGGTTTCTCACCCAGGGGAAGGTAGAGCAAGCCAAACAATTGATCCAGAAGGCAGCCTCAGTCAACAGGCGGAAAATCTCCCCAGAGCTCCTGAGCCAGGTATTTCCAGCCCTAAGAGCAGACTCCCACAGAGCTTCTGCAGGGCCCCTCACTCTGCATTTCCTTTCAGTTGGTCCCAGAGAAGAAAGGCCCCTCGGGAAATGCCTTGGATCTTTTCAGACACCCCCAGCTCCGGAAGGTGACATTGATTCTCATGTGTGTCTGGTGAGTGTCCAGGGTCCTTGCCCCTCCCTTAGAGTCAGTGCCAAAGGGCTTCTTCTTCCCAGCTGTGTAAGTGTCTCCTTTTGTGACACTGACCAAGGCAGGCTCTTCCTCTGGGTGTGACAGTGATACACACCCAGCAGTGACACGGATCCTTGGATGCCTCATAGGTTTGTAGACAGTCTGGTGTACTATGGCCTCAGTTTCCAAGTGGGAGACTTTGGTATGGACATCTACCTGACACAGCTAGTATTTGGAGCCATTGAGGTGCCTGCCCGCCTTCTCAGCATTCTCGTGACAGAGAAGTTGGGCCGCAAGTGGAGCCAGATGGGGACTCTGATTCTGGGTGGCCTCATGTGTATCATCATCATCTTCATCCCAGAAGGTAGCAGAGCCATTTCCCTCCGTCTCCCACCCCTGATGCAGGGAATGGACCAATGACTATCACAGCCCTCTCAGTAGTAAAAGTCTTCCCCAGGGTTTGGGCACAAAAAGGATGAGGAGATTGGGTGGACAGGGTGTTGGGCAGGGCCTACACGGGGGGCGGCCTACTCTGTGATTGACCAGCTTCCTCCATCAGATATGCCCTTGGTGGTCACCGTGCTGGCCGTGGTGGGAAAGTTCGCCACATCTGCTGGCTTTACCATCTCCTACGTGTACACTGTTGAGCTCTTCCCCACCATCGTCCGGTAAGTGCTGCTGGTGATGTGGGGGTTTTGAGAGGAGGCCAGATTCTCTGCTCCCACAGTCAAATGCAGTTTGGGCTGGCTGCAGATCTCTGTGGTCAAAATAGCCTGTTTCTAGTGTTTGCAGCTATTCCCAGTTAAAAGTGGGGATTCGGGCTGGCTGCAGGTTTCTGTAGCTCAAAGAGTGTAAGCAGCTCTCTAGCTAAGAGCTGGGTATTTTCCCACTACTGTTGAGTGGTGAGTTGCAGCTCTTGGTGTGGAAATTCAGCCTGAGAATTTGGCACTGATCTCTTCTGAGTTTTTTTTTTTTTAACAACTTTATTTAGTTATTCACATGGCCTTAGTTGCTCCAACACTTAGCAGTGTACGTGGTGCTGGGGTTTGAACCGAGGTCCTCGTGCTTGCAGGCAAGCGCCTTAACCGCTGAGCCACCAGCTCCAGCTCCTCTTCTGGTTCTTGTCTCATGAATTTGAAGAAAAAAATCCACGGACAACCACAGAAGGAAGGAATAAAAGGAGTAGCATTTTTTTAAGGAAGGAGAGCAGAGTCTTTGCAAAGCAGAGGGGTACCTGGAAGAAGGACATGATCTGATGTGTGTTAGGCCAGTGGTTATATTGGTTTGGGTATGAGCCTTGATTAAGATTCATGTACAGCAGGCATTGAGAAAAGCACCAGCATCATTGGTTAAACTCTATGCAAAACAGGCATTGAAACTGAGCACCAAAACCATTGGTTAAAATCTATGAAAACCAGGTAGTGACTCTTTCCGAGTTCCCATCTGTGGCCACCCCCACTTTAGTTTTCCGGCCTCTGGGACAAAGGAGTTGCTACCACAGGTGAGCCTCATGGTCATTTGCATTTCAAGTCCCTGAACCTGCCCCTTAATTGCTATCTACTGGCTAGCTTCTAGGTGTGGTCAAATGGGACCCATGGTCCTGACTACCTAACCATTTTACTATCTCTCCCAAACTATCTCACTGTTATGACTCTAGCTCTTCTGCTCTTGGGACTCTGATTTCGGCCAGTCCTCTGCTACCCTCACCACCAGTCCACAAATAGCTAATGAAATTGGCTCTGGGGCCTGGGCAACTAGAACTCTGATGCAAGCCCCCAAGTTGTCTCCTGGCTGGTGGAGGACAGATACAAAAGTAGGCCATGACCTGGCGCTGTCAGGACAGGAATGTGGGATAGGTCTCAGAAGGAATGGCCCAGGGGAAGGAACACTCAGATGAGGGGAGCGGGTGGTTGAAGCCTCAGCCTCTACCTTAGATGTTACAGATCAGACAGGGAGCAGCAGAAAGTCCTAGAGGCACAGTAGCACTGGATCAGCCACAGGAGATGGAGACCCTGCTGGCCTTGGGTAAGGGGTCTGGGTTGAGGCCAAGTCTGCTCAACTTGTTCTGTCTTCCTGCAGGCAAACAGGCATGGGGCTGGTGAGCATCTTCTCAAGGATCGGTGGCATCATCACCCCCCTTGTGGTCCTGCTGAGCGACTACTACAAGAGCCTCCCTATGATCATCTATGGCAGCCTCCCTATTGCTGCAGGTCTACTCTGTTTCCTGCTGCCAGAGACACGTGGCCAGACCCTGAAGGACACCATCCAGGACCTGGAACAAGAGTCTCGCAAACGGTGAGCAGATGGCTTGATCCAAAGCCCAGGATCTGGGCCTCATAAGCCCCTCTACCAGAGACTCATACCTCCTCCTCACCATTAACCCAGCATTGCTTATAGGTCAATAAGGGTCACTGTAGAACAGGCATCTGACTGACATTCAGTCAGATTTCCCCTACTTTGAGGGGGAAGATGGTGAGGGATGATGCCATGGGACCAGTTCCTGGGCAATCAATGACAGCCTTCTGTTCCCTGCAGGTCCCCAAAGGCAATGGCCCCACAAAAGGAAAAGGAAGCCACAAGAAGAACGTCTGACCCAGAGGTGTGCAGTGTGATCAGCACGTACTTTTGATTGTGATCTCTGAGAGCCACACCAGCAGCTGCAGAGAGCTGCCTATACATTCCACTGTGTGTGGCCAGGACTCATGAGGACACAGCTTGGCCTTTTTCATGGGGACAGTACACCATGACATGGCCCCAGCTCCTGCCAGAGTCCAATCCTGAAAGCATCAAGGACAGAACTTCCCTCCTTCCCTCTCCTCTCTCATCCCCAGAGCCTCAATCCAATATCCTGAGTTAGGGCTGTGGGTGTATCATGGCCTCGACTTGTTCTCTGATAGTCTTGGGGCTATGGCATCCCTGGCCCCCTCAATCTGGAGTACCCCTGTCCCCAAACACGGCTAAACCCAGAGCAGAGCACTAGGTAGGACCTTCCCAAGCAGTGGCAGCAAAGGGAGAGGAAGTGAATTTTGAAGTTGTGGACTCCACCTGGGCAGGTAGATAGAGGGCTCCGGGTGAAGATG
>PVKS010035479.1:0-20053 GCA_004027875.1 Aplodontia rufa | reverse complement strand
CCTGTAATTCAAAGTATTCATTTTGTGGCATGGCGACGGAGGGAGAGCTGCAGGGTGCAGCTTCTGGGGTGAGAAAAACCTCTCAATTTTCAGGTGCCAGAGATCCATGAGCCGACTCCGCGCGGCCCAGAACAGGAAAGAGAAGCATGACTTAAATTTTAAAAATACATAAATGTGTTTACTTTGTAGGGTTTTGTTAATAGTATGCTATTTGAACTGGGGGTGTGTAAACCAGTGGTAAAGTACTTGCCTAGCATGTGTGAAGCTTTATGTGGGATCCCCACCACACACATGCGCACGTACACACACACAAATGCTATTCACATTTTGATGATGCATTGATTATTGATTAAAACAGTAATAACAAATAATCAAATAACCCTTAACATTTTACAAGCTATTTCCCTAAGCAATATTTCATTTATTTTTCTTAAAATGTATAATAAATAACACACTCATTTTAAATGTATAAGACAAAAGTTTCTCAGAACATATTTCTTAAGTCACAAAAGAAGTAAGTAGCCTAATTTTTTTCTAGTGTGTGTGTGCGTGTCTTTTTTTATTGAACAATAATAAGCTTATCTCTTAAAAAGAACATCTAACACCTTGTTCTGCTTACCTGCAAAGACCCTTCTACACACAGTCATAACTGTTGGCAAATATCAAGGGTAAAAATAGGAAAATAATGGTATAAGTTTTTGTAAATAAGTTGTGATTCCAAATACTAATTCAAATGTGTTATCAGGAATAGTATGCACATTTTCTTCTAGTTTTTTTATCATTTTAAAATTTGATAGTACCTCTTAAGAATCAAAATATCTTAATTTTAATGAAGTTCAGTTTTGTATTTCATGAATCATATTTTTTATATTGTAACTAAGAAGTCCCCACCTAATCAAAAGCCAAAAGATTATCTATTATGTTTCTTCAAAAAATTTTATGATTTTAATTTTTACATTAAAGTTAATGATTCAGTTTTGAGTTAATTTTTATACTAAATGTGAGGTATGAATCAAGATTCATTATTTTGCACATGAATATCCAAATGTGAAAGAACATTTATTGAAAATACTGTCTTTTCTCCATTGTACCCTTTTGGAAAACCCATTTTTTTATTCCTGGGGTAGAACAGAATTGGGCATGATTTGATACTCATTTTGATGAAATTGTCCATTTCTGCTTTCAGTGTGTTTATGTTTAAAGTGGTATCTCTTAGTGTTCAGTAGGCTATTTTAAATATATGCTTAGCAGTTTCTGTTTTTAAATCAAAATGTCTAGATCATTTTGTGTAATGTGGCATTCTTTTGCTGTATGAAATATTTACCATCATGGGTTATTTTTTGTAGATTAATAATATCTTTCCCTTTTTGTGTGCTTTTGAGTTTAGTAATTTTTATGATTGCATTACATCTCCCCCTTTAGTTTATTATTTATGCTTTTTAATTTCAAAGGTTTTCATCATTTCATTCGGATTCTGGTGGCAAGATTGAATGCAGAGGTGCTTTACCACCACTAACCTGCTCCCCTAGCCCTTTATATATTTTATTTTAAGGCAGGGTTCAGCTAAATTGCTTAGGGCCTAAGTTGCTGAGGCTGACCTTGAACTTAATGAAACTCCTGTATCAGCCTCTGGAGTCATTGGGATTACAGTTGTGCCACCATGCCCAGCTACAATATGCACTTTAATTAATCATATTTTAACTTGAAGTAATTAATATAAAACTGCTTCATGTACATTATAATAATCTTAATGCAGTATGTTCTCAATTCCACTCTATTTATTTAGGATATTTAGTGATATATTTTACTTACATTTACACTATAAAACATTAAATATTACTACTATTTTTGATTTAGGTAGTCAAATACATTTTGAGTGATAGCACGACTTTTTATATGTATGGTTTCAATGTCAAAAATCTTCATATCATTTTTGTACATCTCAGTTTGTGAGGTACCAGTTGATGCCTCTTTCTTTACCATTTAGTACAATCTAATCCTAATAAATTCTTTGAGATTTTGGTTCACATAACACAGTATTTCTTTTTTTATTTTTGTTTTTGTTTTTAAAACAAGCTCTGGTAAGTTTTATTAAAGAAAAATTTTGCATGGTTTACTTTTTACCAGTCTGTTCTGGCATGCTTCTAATGATATCAGAATCACCTGGATCAATGATAGACAGTGTACATACTCTGTAGTATTTTCCACATGCTGTGCCCAATTCAATATTATTGTCACTGTAGTGATGCACACCAGTTTTGGCCAACATAGCATAGTACTCTATTTCAGATTTCCTCAAAGCTGAACAGTTGTTGGCGAGGATGATCAATTTTGCTTTGCCCTGTCTGATCATCTTCAGAGTCTTCTTGTACCCCAGCACATACTTTCCACTTTTCATAACAAGCTGGAGCCTGGAGTTGATTGACCCCAGAGACTTTTTCGTCTTTGCGGCCACCATCTTCCTGCCTTAGATGCGGGGCGGCCCCCTATCTACAACACAGAGGACAGGGCAGATGATTTAAGATCCCAAGCTTTAACTAGGAACCCGCAGAGTTCCCGGCAATAGCTAAAACTCAGCACTGTGAAGCCCACTCACCAAGAGCAGCCACCAAGATGGCTGGAGAGCCAGAAAGGAAGGAAGCCACAGTATTTCTTTTTAAACAGTTGCTTTTGTTGTTTGTTTGTTTGTTTGTTTTTGAGGGTTTTGTTGATTATTTTGTTTTTAGCTTTCCCTTGTCTTCTGGGATAGATGATTTGTACTTTTCTTTCCCCAGCCTTAGTCTTCACAAATTTCCTGAGGGGACTGAGTTCAGCACCCTTCCCCCATGCTGAAAGCCTTTACTCTCTAGGGGAGAAGGGTGCAGGCAGGACTTCCATATCAGGGGTCACTGTGTACTTTAAGGCTTGTACCGCTGAAGTGGTTTTCTTCAGGTTTCCCACATTGTCCTTCGATTCTGTACTACACTATGAATAACCCAAGATGAACTAATGCTTATATCATTGCACAGTTTCTGTGGTGAGGAATCCAGGAAAGGCACAGTTGGGCTTGTGTTTTGGCATATTTTACAATGTGCACTCAATATTTTAGTGGTGACTGCAATTGCGTAATAAGACAACTGGGACGGCTCCCTCAGAGGTGGCTGGCAGGATTCAAAACCTTACAGGCTGTGGGCTAAAGGTTTCAGTGTCTGACTTGGCCTGTGACTTCTTTTGGCTGTTTGTCCTGTGAGCCTCTGCAACTTGCTTCTTCAGAGCAGGAACATAAGATGCAAGTGAGGGGAGACATTAGTAGCCAGATAGAAGTAATATTCTTTATCTCTCACCTTAGCATTAACATCTCAAAACTGTATTTTAATCATTAGAGATAGACTACTTGGTCTATCATATATATAAAAATAGAGGAGATTTCACAGGGACATGAGTATTGGGGGATGGGGATCCCTGAAAACCATTTAGAAGCAAGGGTCATTTTCATCTTCTGTCCCCCCCAAAATTGCATTCCTTAGAAATACAAAATGAATTTAGCCCCTACTTAGGACACTTTAAGCAAGTTTCTATCTGTGATAAAGGTGTAAAACACATAATCTCATTATCTAAATCAACTATATTTCTCAGAGTTGATTCTATGGAGAATATAAATGTGAAAATATTTCCCTTATGCCTGTGGCTACTAGGGTTTCTCTATTTTAACACTAAAGTATACTTGAGATTTGAAAACCACCAAATTTTTTAGTAGAATCTTCTCATCTGATTAGAGATTCCATCTGTGCCTTTTTTCCAGGTTCTGACACAGGTGATGCAGAACTTACCTTTCATCTCTCTTAATAGGATCCTCTTTCCTTAGATTTCAAGCTATTTAATTGCCCTGCAATTCTAGAATGCCAGTAGCTATAGAAAAATTAAAACTTATATATCATCCATTTTTTCCCTATGGAATTTTCATGAAAGAGTTAATTTTTCCACCAGCTGTACCTTCAATAGAAAACTCTCAGAATTCTGACATTATTTTTTGACCTCATAATTTAACATTTATAAAAAAAATCACAATATGCCACAGACATATCTTTGAATATGTATTTTTTGGACATTTACATTCCTTACTGCCCTGATGTAATTTTTTCAACCTCCTCTTCACATAGCATCAACCATTACACTTAAACTTTACCCAAATATGTATGCTACAGTTTTCAAGCCAGTTAATGCTCTCGGTAGCTTTTCTTAATCACCCTTTGATTGACGCATACTCCAATTACGGAAACAACTATAGAAATGTATAGATGCCAAACGGGTTAATAAATTTCTTTTTTACAACTCCTGGAAGGATTATGAATATATCTGGAACACACATAAAATTCCAATTTATCCTTTATTGTATTGTATGTCTTTTTCACTCAGCATAATTTCTTCCATAGCCATCCATTTGCCTTCAAAGGCTGTAATATCATTGTTTCTAATTGCTGAGTCAAACTCCATGGAATATATGTATCACAGTTTTTGGACCCATTCACCCAGTGAGGGACATCTGGGTTGTTTCCATAATTTAGCTATTGTAAATTGAGCTGCTATGAACATTGATTTTGCTGTGTCACTGTAATGTGCTGATTCTAAGTCCCCTGGAAAAATACCCAAGAGAGGAAAAGCAGGATCATATCATGGGCTCATCGCTAATGTTTTGAGGATTCTCCACACTACTTTCCAGAGGGGCTGTACCAGTCTGCAGTTCCACCAACAGTGTGTTAGTGTGCCTATCTCTCCACAACTCCTCCAGCATCAATTATTGTTTATTTTCTTCATTTTTGCCAATCTCACTGGTATGAGGCAATATCTTAATACAGTTTTCAATTGTATTTCTCTGATTACTAGTGATTTAGAGCACTTTTTCATTTATTCATTGGCTTGATCATTGTCCTCTGTTGAGAAGTTTCTATTTAGGTCTTTGGCCCATTTATTGATTGGGTTGTTTGTGATTTTGCAGTTGAGATTTTTGTGGATTTTGTAGATTCTGGATATGAGGCCCCTGTCAGAGGAATCATAGCCCATGATTCTCTCCAAATCTGTATGAAACCTCTTGACTGTTTTGATTATTTCCTTAGGAGTGCAAAATCTTCTTAGCTTTATGGCATCCCATTTACTGTTTTTTCACTTTACTTCCCTCATTTTAGGAGATATGTTGAGAAAGTCTTTGCCTTCTCCCAAATGCTGAAGGGTTGGATCTAATTTTTCTTCCATCAGTTGCAAGGTAGCTTATTTAATTTCTAGCTCCTTGATCCATTTTGTTTTGATTCTCATGCAAGGAGAAAGATATGGGTCTAATTTCAACTTCCTGCAAGTGGCTGTCTGTCCGGTCCCGACCGCCAGGAACTGGACAGCTCTCATTCAGCGGTGAACTGCATCTTCTACCGCAGCTGATCTCTCCGCCGTCTCTTCTGCTGCTGCTGCTGCTGCTGCTGCTGCTGCTGCTGCTGCTGCTGCTGCTTCGCTGGTTCTATACTTCTGTGCTTCTGCTTCGGCTTCTCTGACTCTATGCTTCTCTGCTTTCCTCCTGACTGCTTCTTCTTCTCTGACTGCTTCCCTTCTTGACTAGTCGCTACTCTATTTATCCATTACAACAACCAATAGGGGTACAGTGCAAACACATTTATCCAATTGTAACAAATGAATGGCCAAGTAGCTTAGTCATGCGGTCAGGCAATTTGCTAATTACAAGCCAGTTGGACCCCTTAGAGTTGTTTACCACCAATTCTTTTACAAGCCAGCTGGACCTCATGTTGGGGGAACCCCAACAGCTGTCCAGTTTGTCCACCACCATTTGTTGAAAAGGCTGTCTCTCCTCCATGTAATATTTTGTCCCCCTTTGTCAAAATCAGATGTTTAAAGATTTGAGTGTTTGTTTCAGGGCCTTCTATTCTATTCCATTGGTCTTCTTTCCTATCTTGATACCAGTACCATGCTATCTTTGATACTACAAGCTCTACAGTATAGTTTTAGATCTGGTAGAGCAAAACCACCTATTTTGTTATGGGTCATTCTTTGCTTAGCACTTTCAATGAAACATGCTTAGTCCATCTGCAGTCTGTAAACAAGAAGTAACATTCTTAGGTATAATTAATTGGGGACAAATGCTTCATTCTCTTTTGTTCATGTGGATAAATCTCAGAGGTATTATAAGTTATGTGGACTTGTTCCCCATATGTCCACATCACCTACTTCTACTGCACCAGTGAGATACAACACCAAGGTTACACATATGAATTTCTGTGATTGGCAGTCAACAGGGAAAACAGACCCAAGCCTGCTTCAGAGATGGATCTGCTCACTGGATGTTGAATGAACTAAGAAGTGGTGCTGTACTGGCTCGTTGTTCAGGAAAAAGGGTTTAAAGAAAAGAGTAACACTGGCAAGTGAATAGTGAGCAGTACATGATCATTGTCTGCTTTGTACTGAATAAAACTGCATTGAGGTAAGTATCCATATCCACTTTGGCTGTGGCAAAAACCTGGGCCTCATGTTCAGGAGCTGGGATGAATTTGGTTAAGAGGTCTGAGATGATGGGAAGAATCAGTACAATAGACATGAACAGTAGGTACATGATGTGTAATTACTAGGTCACATCCAGTGTTCATTGGAGAACAGTTGAAAGTTGGAACTCACACATTAAATGGTCATCTTGTTCAGACTATGACAGCCAGGCTGGTTTAGGGATTCTAGTCCTTTCAAACGTGCTTATAAATGGATTATTCATGGTGAGAGAGGTGATATATAGACCCAATAGCAAAGGTTTATTCTTATCAAGACTGGTTTTGGCCTGCTTCTTGTTAGGAGCTTCACTTGAGGAGAATGGGCAAGACACTTTGTTTTAGATCAATACTGTAGCCTTTAATGCTGGATTTTCACACAAAGATATTCTTATCTAATCCAAAAATATGGCTTTGTTTTTCTACTTGCTATGTTTCTAGCTTAACCCTGAGGATCTAAAAGATGCCTGGTAGTGTGCCCCACATAATATTTCCTCTTACCAGGAAAAACATCTTTTATGGTGTGTTTCTCACTTGATCATGACATCCAGTGTCCCTACCATAAGCTGCATCCTTGGGAAGCAGCTGACACTGGAAAATATTGGAAAAGCTTATGAACAGCTCTGCCAGAACTTTCAGATAGAAATAATGCTTCCAGAATGTGGTGCACAATTGAGCCTGCATCCTCATGCACTGCTGAGAATCTCCATATAAGAAAATAAGAATTCATGAGACCAGAAATGAAGAAGTGGAAATCATAAGAATCACTCTCCACATTATCCCAGTGATTGACGTAAGGACATATTCTTACTTTCCTTCTCCACAATCTTTGCTGGATTAGTGTCCAGGGAAAGAAATACATAAAAGTAATTAGAATATTTTCCAATACATCTGAAATTTCAACGACTATCTGGTAAATTTGGTATTACCATGGTAGAGTACCAGAGGGCACAAAAGGTAATAATTGTCTAAATCAAAACAGCATGATAAAAGTACTATTATAACGCTGGTTATGATGAAGGAACTAGGATTGCTACTATACAATAGTTTCTGAGAGATGTATACTAGAAATTAAGAGACACATTTGGACATTTTCTGGCAATCATGATGAAAATAAATGGCTAAACCATGACTTGAAGAGAACAAGGAAACCAAGGATTTTGATTAGTTAAAGGTCTTTATTTCCCCACCAGAGAATGTAGACCACTTGGGCAGCTGAGTAAATATGAAAAAAGTGACATGACAAATATCATGGATAGCCTTGGGGCCTTTTGCAGCACCAAAGACTGTAGATAATTTCACTAAATCTTCTATTAAAAAGGAGAACAGTACAGTAGAGCAAGCACATCAGTAGGAGGAAGGAGAGAAGAGAAAGCAAATGTACTAGGGAATGAGATTTATTAAATTAAATTATTATGTGTATGTACAAATATGGCATAATGGCAGAAAAATCCCACTATTATGCTTACTTATAATATACCAATAAAAAATACAAACATTTTAAACTGAAAACATCAGTGAATGACCTCATGTTGTTTAATTTTATGTGTCAAGTTGAAAGTACCATGGAATATCCATTATAGAGGTAAATATCGTTTGTAGGTGTGTCAGAGTAGGTTCTTACAGACAAGATTAGAATTTGAATTGGTGAACTGGATAAAACAGATTGCCCTTCCCATTGTGGGTGGGCATCATGCAACCCACTAAGCTCCTGAATGGAACAAATAGGTGGACGGAAGTTGATTTGCAGTCTGCTTGACTGTATGAGCTGAGATATACAACTTCTGCTCTTTGGGTTCTTGGATCTCAGGCTTTCTGATAAGTACTAGAAACAAAACAATCAACCCTCATTCTCAGGCCTTTTTTGTTTTATAAAGCGAGTAGGACAGTGAGAGAGAGAAAGAGTGAATCAATTTTTTTATTGAGTTTTTCACATGGCTTTCGTTGTTCTGACACTTAGTTGTGTATGCAGGTGCTGGGGTTTGAACCTGTGTACTTGCACATGCCAGGCAAGCACCGTAACCACCGAGCCACTGCTCCAGCCCACATTCTCAGGCTTTTGAAGTACACCACCAGTTTTCCTGGTTCTCCAGTCGGCAAATGCAAGGTTATAAGACTTTTCTGTTGAATACTCATGTGAGTCAATTCTTATTATTCTGTCACTCTCTCTATCTGTATATAGCTCCCCTCACCCCCCACCATATATTTTTCCTATTGGTTTGTTTCTCTTCAGAACTCTGAATAATATGTTCCACACCACTTCCAAAAGGCAGTAAGAATTTAGACAGAAAGTAAAGCACAAATGGATTTGAGCAGTACACAGGGTGGTTATACTGGCAGCTCTTTGTTTCCTGTTTGCAGCCCTTGGTTCAACTCTGATTTCAGTTGCAGTTGCACTGAAGAGTTCCTGCAAGATTTGATTCATGCTGACAGCTTCCCCCTTCAAGAGTACACTGTGCATTTTTCTCCTTTCCTGACTGAAGAATTTCTCTGAAGATATAGTAAACCACTCAGACGGACAGAAAACAACCAGGAGCTGCTTCTTGGGCCCACTTCCCACATAAACCATTAGCTCCCAAGTCCATCTCATATTCAGTTTTCAGAGTACACAAAATGCCACTTTAAATATGTTCTTTAATTTATTTTCATTTTGCAAATGGTTACAATTTTTATTTTTATTAAATTTTTCCATACTTAGGTTAATGATACCAGATTACAACAAGCATTTCATCTCCATTTGTTTCTTTCATCATATATTCCTTCCTATCACTTTCATTATACCACTAAAAAATTAAATATTTTTACAATAAGATGTTGTAAAGCACCTAAGTAAAAAATAAAAAGGTATTGTTCCTAAAATACATACAATTTTAAGGATATGTATAAATGCATTTTTCTGTTTCTCCTTCTATTTTGTAATTCACAGGAATGTGAATCATTTATCCTTTATCCTTTCTTCCCTTATATTTCCAAACAGTATATTTCTGTCATCAAATTTGTATAAGATGCTTCCCATTCAAAAGGAATTCTGCAAAAAGTTACATAAGTCCTGTCTATTCAAATCGAAGATAGTAGGCAGGAGCGCTGGCTCGGTGATTATGGTGCGAACCTGACGTGCAGAGGATGTGGGTTTGAACCCCAGCAACGTGTGCACAACGAAGTGTTGGAGCAATGAAAGCCACATGAAAATTAAATAAAATTGATTGCCTCTTTCTCTCTTTCTCACTGTCCATCTCTCTCTTTAAAAAAAGATAAAAATAAAAAAATAAAATCCAAGGTAGTATCATTACGTACTTTGATTTAAACATTATAAATCCTTATAAAATGACCATGAAATCAAGCTGTATTCTATATCCTAACAGGAAAAAGAAAACAAAGGATGAATTTGGGAAAAACAGAAATATTTCAAAATTTCTGAAAAGTATTTTCAAAGACATGTACTTCTAGCCGACCCATAAGAAAAGTAATATTAATAAAATGCAACAACAAAACACCTGAATTTAATGCTAATTGAGGCTGAATTTTATAGTTTTGTACCTATTGGTCTTGAGATGATCAAGGAATAAAATTAAACATAGATGTTAAGCTATTTCCCTCATCTTATAATTGTATTAATTACTAGAGAAAACCAATGGCCTATCTTCTAATCACTTAGCGAAACTATATCTGACATTTTTACTTAAACATTAAAGCTGTACAGAGATTAAAGTAGGGAAGAAAAAGAAGACAAAAAGTGATTTTATTAAAATTTTGTTTCCAGTGGAAAAGAGAGAAACTTTGCTTCTTTAGGCTGGTGCACTAAATAAAAGAAGAAGCATTTGAGTTGGAATAATTCAGGATAGGTACAGAGGACAAAACACTGACTTTGAAAAGATTCAAAGCACAACAAGGCAAGGTAAAGAAAGGGGAAAACACATAGAATTTTAACACAGGAAAAAGATTTATAGTGGTTAATGATGAAAAATAAAATTAGCAGAGGGAAATTTTCAAAATGTTTACAATTAGAGAGATATATTAAATACAATGCTGGTAGTTGCAGTAGAGGTAAATAAAAGTCAGTTCTTTCTCTCAAAGTTGAAGACTGGAAGAAAACAAAGATAGTTTCTAATTATGATACTGGAAGAATATAGACACTACTATAGTTTGGTCTGAAATGTCTCCCAAATGCTTGTGTGTTAAACGCTTGTATGCTTGGTCATATGCTTTGTACTAAATGGAGTTGGTGGAACATTTCTGAGGTGTGCCCTCATGTGAGGAAGTTAGGTCATTCACTGTATGTCCTTAAAGGAGACATTGGGGACTCAGCATCTTCCTGTTTCTTTCTTTGCTTCACAGCTACCAGCATGTGAACAAACCTCTTCCTCCGCTCACTCCTGCCATCATGTGCTGGGCTGCCATGGCTCAAAATGTTGGGGCCAAGCAACAAGGGACTGAAACTCCTAAAGGAGTGAAGCAAAATAAATCTTTCCTCCCTATATGTTGATTATCTCATGCATTTTGTCATTGCAACAGAAAGCTGACTAAAACAGATGCTACAGAAAAATACACAGGACAACTATAAAGGGCAATCGACAATGGTGATAACTATAGAATTCATATACAGAATATACCATTTGTATCTAGTTTATAAGAATGGATCATTAATAAAAATAATGATTGATTACATTGATCATCTACCATCTAGAGTAGGTGGCTGAAAATGTTAAAGTAGGAGCCTTTACTAGTTATGTAAATAAAAAATCAAGATCAGAATAATAAAATCAAACTCCTAAACATTATCCCTATGTAGATATTCCTCAATAAATAAAGACAAAGAACAGAGTTAGATGATACATGAGTAATTAGAAATATATTTAGAATAAAACTTGAAAAGTAAATAAAATTTTTTCTTCACATCCAACAGAAGAACAAATGATGGAAACATTAAGAATTTTATTCTGCACAGATGCTAAAATAAGTTCCATATTTGTACTTTCTTGGTTGGGGTTTATTATTTAATTTTTTGGAACTGGGGGTGGAACTCAGGACGTTGTGAATGCTATGCAAGTGCTTTGCCTCTGAGCTACATCCCAGCCCAATATTTGTACTTTCTTGATTCTCAGAGCATATTTCATTAATGGCATGGAATGAACACATTGTAGAATCATTCAGAGAAATTATTTCCTATGTGGATGTAGGTTACCAAATTCACATATATTGGGATAAATTGTGTTAGTTTGTTTTCAACACTCACGTTTGCTTTGTAAATTTGTATAATCTTCTGGAAAATAGAAAACAGTAACATTTAAAAATAAAATTTGTTAATATATAGTAAGAATAGTGTAGTTTGCATGATATGTCTGTATCTACACTTTTCCTTTCCCCTATTAGGTATATCCATTATTTTGAACTTCTGGCTGATTTATTACTATGAACTTTATATATTATTTAATATAAAAATCATAGTATACACAAACAGGCTGAGTATCTGTTATCTCAATGCTTGGAAATATAAGTGCTTCAAATTTTGACATTGGGATTTAGGAATGCTTGAATATATATAATGCAATATATATGAATGGAACACAAGTCTAAATTTGATATTCATATGTTGAATATATACTTTATACATAAAGCCTCAAGTTAATGTTACACAATTATTTTTAGTACCTTTGCATTTTATCTGTGACCTTTTGCCTGAGGTCCAGTATGGGCTTTTCTATATGTGTCATTATGTTGGTGCTCAAAAAGTTTAAGATCATAGAGCAGTTTGGTGTTTTTATTTTTGAATGAGGGATGTTCATCATATATTATATTTTTTATTATGTACTACATGTACTACAGAAAGAATATGAAAATTATATGTGCATGCTATTTATCCCATTCTTGTATAAAATTAAGCATGTTATGTACATTTATTTACACCTAACCTTCTAACCTGGAGATCACTATCTATCAGACATGGATAAAATTATTTTTAAATGACTAAATGTATGAAACTTGAGTATTAATTTTTCCCCAGTCTTTCACAATCACAAATAATACCATGATTATTCATGCATAAAGTTTTACTACTTCATGTAATTGTTTAGAATAGATTTCGGGGGGAAAGGAATGTCAGAACAAAAATAAAGATATTGTGGATATTTGCTCGTTGTCCTCTTTCCTTAATAATTATGGATATTTCTCATTTCGAACAGAATTTTTTTTTGTGTTTATACCCATTAGTTTATTAAGAAAAGATATTGGATATTATTAATGGAAAAGATATTGGAAACCACTATGACTCTCATGAGGTTGGTTTTGGGATTACAAGAGATCTTTGACCTCTTCCTGAGATAATCCTAAAGTGGGATCACAGTAACAAGACTGGGAGAATTTGCTACTTTTTCTTCAAGATCTAGTGAATTCAGCTTCTTCCTGTTAAAAGAAGGCCTAAATAAGATGGGTAAAATGAGCCTATGGGTATTTTGTCAGTATCAATTGAGAATTATTACTTTAAGATAGGGCTAATGTATTCAAGAGAGGGACATGACAACTTATTAAATAAAACACATTTGTCTTAGGAGAGAGTATAATTCTAGAAATTGAAGCAGAATACCATAAAAGAAATGGACAGATAAATGATTATAACCACATAGAAAAGTTAGAATTTACTCTGGTTATCTATATGAGAAGTTTATGGAAAATAATGCATGCTTAAATTGGTAGCAATTTTCTTTTCCGTTGTTAGTCATTCACTAATGGTATACTGATAAGTAAAAACACATTGGAAAAAATTTTGAGAATTCTATGAATTGTTAAATCAGAACATTTCTGCAGATTAGAGATTTAAATGTAAAACATTTCAGATACGGGGAAGCTTTTCTTTAATTTTCTCATTGAGAATGTTTTTCATGTCTTTCATTTGGTGTTCAGTGTTCTCCTCTATCCCAATTACTCTCAGATTTGTTATTCTGACTTCATCTGGACCTCCTCAAAATTCTGATCATGTTCCTTAAGTATTTTTTCTTCTCTGTCTTCCATTCATTCAAGATTACTCATGCTGTCATCGTTGTCAGAAGCACTTTCTTCTAGAGCTAACGTTCCTTTTTCTATTGAATTTGACTTATCAAAATCTTCAAATGATTTCCTTGACTGTGTTTTTTGTTTCAAAGAGTTCTGCTATCTCTCTTCTCATTTTGCCCATTTCTTTACGGAAGTAGTCTTTCAGCTCCTCTGATTGCTGTCTTATTTCCTTCTTTAATTCTTCTTTTATTTCTTTGAAGATTTCAGTCATCACATTTTTATATATTTTTCTGCATTTTCAAGCAGTTTATTATTCATGGACTGGTTGGTTGGGGAGTTGTGGGTTTGAGGAGGAGAACTGTTTACCTTTTTCCTCATTTTTGAGAGTCTTATTTCTTAAATTGTAGTGTGTTCTTTATCTCCTTATTTTATGTGTGAGTCTTTGTGTGGGACTGAATTGTTTGTTCAGAGGTTTCTTTCTGGGTTTGATGCATATCAAATCAGTCAGTGCCCAGGGGATGGGGCCTGAGATCCTGCTCTGGTTATTTCACGTTGGGACCTTGTTGCTGGTTTGGTGGGTTATTAGCTCCTCCTTTACTTGGGCTGGGGGACTATCTGAAAAGCTGAGTTCGACCACAGGTTCCTCAGACTGTGAATTATTATTGAACTCTACGATTTTCAATACTGGACAGCTGGAGTATTGTGGATTGTTTCCACTGAGATGGTCAAAATACACAATGGGGTGATGAGCACTACTGCTGGATTTTTGTCCTCACCGTCCGGCTTGGGGAAGGAGGCACTTCAAGGTGAGGTTGCTGGAGGGCCTGTATTTGCTGTTCTCTGCCAGGCTCTGATTGCTGGGAGTCCTCCCAGGATTCTTGTCCTTTGGAGAGGATGAAGTCCTTCACTGCCACCACTTCCTTTCGGCCTTCCTGGGCTGAAACCCTGGGTGCAGACTGGCAGCCCACTTCAGCTAGGGCCACGCTGCCATAGCCTGCAGCTCTCACCACGCCCTGCGGCTTCCGGAGCAGCCGCAAGTCGAACTCGCGGGTCATGAGGCAGTGGCCACCCTGAACTTGCGGGAGCTGCGGCCCTCAGAAAGCGGGGCTCCTGGGGCAGCCTCACCCAAACCCGCCCCCGCTGGCGCAGCTGCCCTGCCCTCCCAGAATTTTTTTTATACTTGATTTCCCTCCATTGTTTGAATGTATCAACTCACATAATAATAGTACACTGAACGCAGTGGTATGTATATATATATATAGAGAGAGAGAGATCTGGGACAGGTAATTTTTATTCTCTCATTTCATATGACAAAATTCAGTTAAATACATGAAATACATGAGAACAGTGGACAGAAAATGCAGAGTGAATCTTTTATTTCATTGAACTTCCACAAAAAATAAAAAACAGGGCTGGGAATGAAATTCAGTGGTAGTATGCTTGCCTAAACTACATAGGGCCCCAGCTCAAGCTCCAGTACCATCAAACAAAGTAAAATAAAAATAAAATAAAATGTCATAAAATTAAAATATATGAAATGACATTTTTAAACAACTGCATTTTAAACAGAGTGAATACCTAGTTTTGGCTTTGTGATGATAATGATTATATATTTTTCATTCCTGTTAATTTCTAACTTTTGGAAATGTGCTTATGACAGTGAAAATTGATCTTTGTATTCATTTTCTGGTTCTGTACACATATTGCCAGAATTATTAATATTTTTCCTTAATGTTGATTAAACATAACTTTTTTTAAGAGAGAAGGACAGAGAGAGAGAGAATCAACATTATTTAATTTTTCATTTGGCTTTTATTGCTCTGACACTTCTTTTTGTACATGGTGCTAGGGTTCAAACCCATGTCCTGTGCATGCCAGGCAAGTGCAGTAACTGCTGAGCCACCCCTCCAGCACCAGATTAACCATTTAAAACTTATACCAATACATGATTTTGGGAGGAGACGATTTTTTCACTGACAACATTTAAAAATTCTAACAGTTTTTGTGAAAACTGGACTGCTTTTCAGTTGGTGTTATTATTCTTTAAATATTTACCATCGATAATGCTCACCCTTTTTGCAATATGCACCGAGAAGACCTTGATGTGCTCCTTCTGGGGAGCAACACTAGTTCCATTGCTCAGGAACCTTACACTCAAATGTTTAAGAACTCACTTTTATAATTTGTATATGTTATCAATTTGCCATTTGTTAAATAATGTCTCTGAACCAGAAGGCATTCTTACTTCATTATTTTTCATACTTAATGGATTGTTAAGCATCACATATCATATTTGAAATTTCTGTTCTTCTAGTGCAAAAATAAAGGCCAATCCAAGTTGGCTCCTGTGTTTCTTGCCACCTCAATCATGTGTGTGTAGGGTGTGTGTCTGTGTTTGTGCATGTGTAGTTGGTCTGTACGTATATGTACAACAATGTACAATGACTTAAACCAATTTATAGTTGTTCGATTAGGACATGGGTTGAACTACATTTTGTTGCATAGAGAGTGAATTAAATGCAAAGTAAATCACTGGACATTTCTGCTCCATTGCACCAAAGAATAAGATGGTCCTTCCAATCTAGAGGTGATGAAAATCCAGTGTAATGGTGACTTGGTGGAACTGGATGTTCATGGCTGCCTAGAGACTGATCAGGATTCAAACATATCTTTAGCATGAAATAGGGCAGAAACTCAGCATTTAGTGAAACTGAATATGAAAAATTTTTGAGCTCAAAAAGGTATATTTGGAGTATAGTCCAATTTTCCACTCCACTAGAGATGTGTAAGATCAAATGACACAGAGAAAAGAATGATCCCTCTCTTTGGATGCCACAAGCATTGACATTGCTTAGCAGCTCATGCCCATGAAGGGAGAATGGTAATTTCATGAGCAGCCTGAACCTGAGAGGAGGAAGATAAAAGTAAGAAAAGGGAAAGTACCAGAATTTTCTCTGAAAAATAACAAATAAATTTCTATGACAAATAACAAAGAATGCAGGGAAAATTAAACAGCTGGGATGACATTCAGATGAGGTTAAATCCTGATGGATCGTGAGCTATATTTCTGTTTATTCTCAATTATTGTTACATATTTTCATCTAAAACAGAATAACTTGTGAAATTACAGGAGAATGAACAAGCTAAAAATGCACTAAAATTCATTGGGATGGTATTGCTTCACACTACAAAAGGAGGATAGAGACATGATTGTAGGTTTTGAGGTATTTTAAAATAATTTTGTTTTTAAAATAAATAATATCTCCCACATTACTGGTTTCTATGCTACCATCTTATTTTTGCGTCCAAATGTGACGTACCAGAAAAACTGTAAGACCTACCTATCTGTATGCCTCACCTACACAGTTGATTTATCACATTATTTGAAGTTAAAAAACAATCATTTTTTAAGTACATTTTAGACAACGTCACACAACATTAAACACAAGGTAGGGTGTTGCAATATCTTGTTTTTCGTAAAAATATTTATAATATTTTTGCAGGTTTATCTCATCGCATATATTACATTGCTTTTACATGCTACAAATGGGAAGGTATAAAGTAAGAATTATTGAAGAAATACTAGACACATCAGATACTAAAAGCACAAATATTTAGACTGAACATATAGATTCAAAAGTATAGAGTCAAGAATAATAAAGAGCAAATTACGGTGCCCTTTGGAAACATAATGCTTTGCAATTTGTGCTCTCTGTGAAGCTGACTCTGAAATGAAGTTGAGAATCATGAAGATTACAAGATGTTCTTAGAATTAACACTGTGGGGGCTGGAGCAGTGGCTTGGCGGTTACGGTGCTTGCCTGGCATGCGCAAGTACACGAGTTCAAACCCCAGCACCCACGTACACAACAAAGTGTCTGAGTAATGAAGGTTACTTGAAAAACTAAATAAAAATTGCTTCTCTCTGTCTCTCTCTCTCTCTCACTGTCCCCTCTTTCTTTAAAAAAAAAAAAAAAGAAACAGAATTAGCACATGTGGAAAGGAATGAAGGATAAAATAGATTCCTAATACTGTCACTGAAGAGTTGTGAGTGAACTATACCAGCAGTTATAGAAAGAAGGCCTTATGTGGAGAACAGTAGTGTGAACCTCATTGTTCATTAGATGTATGCTATGCCTTAAGAAAGCATGGCTTTGGGTAAAGCATAAATTCTCAACTGAAGCAATCTCTGTAAGAAGGAAATATCTGAATACTTTCTTCTGGAAGACCTCTAAGTGACTCGGGAAGTGAGTCACTTATTCCAAGGAAAAGTTAAAAGGGAAAGAGTTTTTGTCTACTAATTGAAAGAGACAGTTTAATGTATTTGAACGTTCCAGTACTTCAGATGATTTGAACACAATTGTGAGAGACAATAGATGATATTGGTGAGGTGGATGTGGAATATGGATTTTACCAAATGAATAATGAGAAGTCATTGAATTTTGACTAAAGTGGTATTAGAACAATACAATTTACATTTTGAAGAAGGCCTTGATTTGTTTGTGAGATTTTGATGCTCTAAAGTCTTTTCATTTTCGATGATGAAAGCAATAAAAGTGTGTATCTTAGTCTTCTGTATCACACTGTGTTGAACATACTAGTTCAATAGATTGTCACTAATGAATAAATAAATGGAGCTGTTTGCTTGGTTCCATGGTGATGGGTTTGATTTCAACAGTTAGGTGCCATGAGAACAAAACCAAAGATGATTAATGTAATTTGAGTTGTATGTTATAGGGTTAGTCAAAATTACATAAAATTTGAGTAGTTATGTTGAAAGTAGAAAGGGCATTAGGCAAAATTTAACATTTTCCAAATGCCTCCAAGGTTTTATATCCATTGTAATAGTTTGTGATCCTTATGTCACTGCTAATTGGAGAATGTAATTTATGTATATTACCTAACATGATTTTATGTTAAAAAATGTTCATTGCACTATCAGTCTTGCTAGAAACCAGCAAGGTCAAAAAGAAGCAAAAATTACTTCATATAACAAATGCCACCATTACAAACATGATTCAAAAATGTACAATTATTCTTAATTATTAAACAATGCTTATTTTTCGTGAAAATGACTATTGTAAAACAGTGTATCTCTGTATTTTGAGAATTTTCTTTAATGCTAATTATAGCAATTAAATCTAAAATATGTAACTGTTTTCTTTGAATTTTCTGCATTCTAAATGTGTGAAAGTGTGTGTGTGTGTGTGTGTGTGTGTGTGTAGTTTCTATTGCTTAATTTTTTGTTTGAAAAGGAAGAGTAAGCAAGTAAGGCAAGAAATGTTTGAAGATGAATGATCAAATATTTCCTCCATTTCCTCTATTTGGCAAAATATCAATCCTCACATCCCAGAAATTTTGTGAACCATAAGTAATGCTATTGTTTGAATGCGAGGTGTCCACTAAAAGCTCATGCTTGACAATTCAGGAAGCCTCAGGTAAAATGAACAGGTTATATAAAGCTTTAACCCAACCAGTAAGTTAATCCCCTACATGGATTAACTGGCAACTGCGGGGTGTGGCTGAAGGTGATGGGTGATTGGGGGTGTGCCTTTGGGGGTGTATATTCTGTGTCTGGTGTTGAGTTTCACTCTCTGTTCTGCTTCTGGATATGATCCCTGAGATTTTTGCTTACTGGACCCATGACTGCCACTGTGATGTTCTGCCTCACCTTGAGCCCCAAAGAAGAGCTGGCCTTCCATAGACCTTTGATATTGTCAGCCCCTAAATAAACCATTTTCCTCCTAAAATTTGTTTTTGTCAGGTCCTTTAGTCACAGCAGCAAAATGCTGACTAAAAAAAATAATTTAAAAAAAAGAAATCCAGTAATCATATCATAGACACACTTTTGTACATCAAGCATGAAAAATAATTTTTAAAGTCATCATAAAAAAGTATATATTACATGTAGGGGAACAATATTATGAATCAAGTGAAAATGCATTCTATTCAGAAACAGTGGGGAAATTTTACCAATATCTTAAACAGTGAAGGGGGAGTCAATCCAGAATTCTGAGTCTAGTAAACATTTCTTTGAAAAGTATTAGTGAAGTAAACATTTGTTTTGTTAGCAGATAATTGTATATGTGAATGTGATACAGTTTCATTTTCCACATGTATATAATTCAAAATGGATAGAATTTACAAACTATATTTCAATCTATATGAAAAATTGTTTAGTCAGAAGGCAAACGACATTGGTAAGAATTTCATCTGAAGAAATGAAGAAATCATGAAATGCTAAACATGTAAATTCAATAGGTTTTAATTTTTAAAAATTTCAAAAACAAAGCTGACAGTTGAGAACAACATTTGTAACACTGGGTAATGCATAATATGTAAATATAAAATTGTCAATAATAATAACAATGAAAGATACAGAAATTAAGAAGTCTATATTTTAAGTAAAAACATTTTAATTTTTAGTGCCACACTAAAATAAATAATTTAGAACTCAAATATGAACTAATTTCAATTGTTATATTAAAATACCCAATAAGCCAATATAGAAAACAAGTATATTTATTTCATATTGCTGCTTTAACACATTAC
>PVKS010035478.1:0-20057 GCA_004027875.1 Aplodontia rufa | reverse complement strand
CGGGGTAAGCGCGGGGAGGAGCCGCCAGGCTTGGGGGGGCGCTTAGCCGAGACTGCGGGCGCGGCAGGTGGGGGCGCGGCCCGGTATCAGCGGCGCCCCCGAGCCCCCCGGGACCACCTCCAGCTTCGCCGGGTGGACGCGGAGAGGGCGGGAGAATGGGCAAGGCATGGGCGCGGAGGAGACTGGAGGGGGGCCTCCGGGGGTCACTCACCGTCTATCCAGGGGCCGTCGGTCCGCATGTCCCCCCAAAGCCGCTGAGGCCGCCGCTCCCGCTCCTCTCCCGCCACCGCCGCCCCGCCGCCGCCACCTGGTTCTGCTCCCGCCACCGCCGCCCAAGCTGGAGCCGGAGCCGGAGCCGGAGCCGGAGCCGGAGCCGGAGCCGCCGCCTCTGCCGCCGCCGCCACCGCTCCCGCCGCTCCCGCGCCAGCTCCAGCCGCGCGTCCCCGCTCGCGCCCGCGCCCGCGCCCCTGCCGTGCGCGCCCCCGGCGCCGCCCCTCCCCTCGTGCACTCTCGCTCGTAGAGCCGTGGAGCCGCTTAGGCCCAGCGAGGCCAAAACCCAATCCCAAGTCTAAACCGCCTGAACGCCGACATTGAGTCTGAACCCCCAAAATGAACATGAGCAAGCCCAAACTCAGATATTAAAGCCAGATGCCTCCCAAATTCTAATATGAATCTTGTGCTACTCTGGCACCCCATTTCTTCCCCATACAGATCTGAATCTAATACTGAGCTTGGACCCACCCTTAAAACCTTTTGAGTCTAGACCTCTGAATCTGCCCTAAAATTAGCACCAGTAGTAATTTTGATCTGAGCTCACATACTGTATTGACCCCAAATACAAATTTGTGGGGGGGAGGGTATTGGGGATTGAACCCAGGAGTACTCTACTGCTCTGCTACATCCCCGCCCCCATTATTTTTTACTTTTAGAGGGATTATTCCAGGCTGGCCAAGGAACTCCTCTCCTCCTGCCTCAGCTTGCCAAATATCTGGGCTTACAGGGGTGCACCCATGTACAAGGCTCCCTTAGTCTCTGTTACTTCCACTTCTAAGCTTAATAGTGATGCTGGTACCAAACCTGGACCCTGAAATGGACTCCAATACCGATGCTGAGTTAGGGTTCCCTAAAAGAACACTAAAGTAATCTAGTAAGTACCTAGATCTGGACCCCAATACTGTCTTCTAAACCCCACGCCTTAAATGAAACTCTTACATTCCCAGGACAACATCAACTTTCCTTCTAAATTGATAGTCTCAATTTCAATTTCTGAGTTAGGATTTGACCTCAAACCCTACACATTTTTTTTTTAAAGAGAGACAGAGAGGGAGAGAGAAAGAGAGAATCAGTTTCATCCAGTCTCCCACGCTGCCTTCATTGCACCGAGACTTCGCTGTGTATGTGGTGCTGGGATCCGAACCCGTGCACTGGCATGCCAGGCAAGCGCAGAAACCGCTGAGCCACCGCTCCAGCCCCTACACATTTTTTTTTTTAAAGAAAGAGAGACAGTGAGAGAAAGAGAGAGAATCAATTTTATTTAGTTTTTCACATGGCCCTTGTTGCTCCAAGACTTGGTTGTGTACGTGGTGCTGGGGTTTGAACCCAAGTCCTCGTGCATGCCAGGCAAGTGCTATAACCGCTGAGCCACCACTCCAGCCCCAAACCCTACTCATGTTTGCAAACATTCAGAATCCTAACGTGACCCAATCCTAACTCTTCTTGGACTCCAAGACAGAATTGGCTTTGCAGAAACTCCACACCAGACCCTTTATTCCCACATTCACCCTCTACTTCTCTGATGTGATGTCAACCATCACATCAGAGGAGGCTGGCCAACACCCCAATATTTCCAGTTTCAGTTGGTACAAATTGGTTTCTGGATTTAAAACAATAGTACCCTGAAAGATGATATGGACATTAGTTGTGAGTTTCTGATTCCTCATTCCAAATGCTAATGCTAACCCATAAATTTCTGGGCTACGCAATAAACTACCTGAATACACATTGGGTCTTGGTAAGCTTTGAACCAAGATCCATCCTTGGAACCAAACCTTTAGACCCCTGCCCCAGTGTGTAAGTCCATCGCTTGAGTTAGCCAGTTAAGCTTCACGGTGAAGGCTGGTGGAAAATATCTTCATTCCTCTGAGTCAGGTGAAACATTCTGTGAGGTTTCTGGTCTTCTGTGGGGTCTCTCTGATACCCCTGTGAATTTGGAGTCAGGGGAAAAAAGGATTTTTTTTTAAAGAGAGAAGGACAGAGAGAGAGAGAGAGAAGGAATCAATTTTTTATTTAATTTTTCACATGGCCTTTGTTCTTCCAACACTTAGTTTTATACATGGGTGTTGGGGTTTGAACTTGGGTACTTGCACATGCTGGGCAAGCACCTAATCACCAAGCCACCGTTCCAGCCCCAAGTTTAAGGATTTTTGAGGCACCTGGATTCTGGGTGGTAATATGCAGGGCAAAGGTTTAGGGATCTCTGGGCTGAGGGATCAAGTTTTATTAGTTAAACTCACTGCCTGCTTTTATCCTGGTCTTGGATTCAGAAACAGTGCTTGTGCGCCCCCTGGTGTGAGAGAAGGGAATGGGATAGGCTCCAGTAATTCAGGGCAAACAATTTGGCTTAGATGACAAACAGGTCAAAAATGAATACTCCCAGTGGTGGTTTTTCACCCATTGGTAATTTTGGTGTGCTGTGGAGGAGCTGTTGCTACTTTTATGCATCTTTAAGCATAATTTGCCTGTTTTTTAGAACTTTGAGTATTTTTTCCAGCCCCACCACCCACACAAGTTTTAAAAAGTATACATTTCAGCCTATTCATTGCTGTCTTATGAAAACAGTCCTTCTCCCTGGCTTCAGTGACCCACACTCTCCTCATTGGCTACTCTTTCTCCAGTTCCTTTACCATTTGCACTGCTGTTCTGTCCTATGCCTCCCTTCTCCCACTCTGTGCCCTTTCCCTGGACCTCAACCACTATTACCCCACATATCTACCTCCAGCTGGGCCTCTCTTTTGAGCTCCAAATGCATATAACAAGAGCCTTCTCAATACCACACCCTGGATGTCTCTCAGGTATTTACATCTCTCCTTCCCCAGGTCTAATCCCCTTCATCTCAGGCAACAGCTGTCATTCAGTCACTGAGCCAGAAAGAAACCTTCTATCTTTCTCTCTCTTTCTCCTCCCCCCATCAATTTTATTTAGTTTTTCACATGGCCTTTGTTTTTCTGACACTTAGTTCTGTATGTGGTGCTGGGTTTTGAACCTGGGTCCTCATGCTTGCCAGGCAAGCGCTCCGCTGAGCCACAGCTCCAGCTGCAAAAGACTTAAGTACCCTATCCAATCACTCAATGGTCTTGCAAACTTTGAGAAACAGAGGCTGTGGACTACGTGTCCCCATGAGATAGACATACAGACAGAGACAGCGTTTCTGACTGTTCTCTCAGACCATGCAAAACCAAACTGGTCAGAAACTTTCTTGAACACGGTCATACAATGATGCTTCTTGAAACATGCTCTACCTTGAATGGGTTGTAGTATGTTGGAATCCTCTCTGTTTAGAACCATCACTTCTTCCAGGAAGCCATCTTTAACCCTTGGGTTGGGTTAGGGACTTGCTCACCACACCTCTAATCACTGGGTATCACCACCTTATGTATTTGTGACTGTCGCCCCCACCTATAGCCTGTGGGTTCCTTGAGGGCAAGAGGAACAAGTCTGCCTCATCCACTGCCATATCCCAGCAGCCAGAACAGGGGCCAGACGTGTGATAGGTGTGTGGCACCTATTTGTTAAAGGAATGGGAAGGTAGATTTTCTCCTTCTGTGCTCATGGAACCATCAAGGGAAGGGAAGAACACTGTGACCAAGCCTTAGAGCGCATCCACACTTGGGCCTGGAAGAGGGGTTTATGGTGTCTTCTGATCCATGTGCTTTGTAGCCTGGGCCTTGGGAGGTCCAAAGTTCTGGCACCTGTCACTCTGCCCAACACTGCTGGTCAAGTGAGTACAGCACTTGGCAGGTAGGTAGGCAGGACACCCGCTCTCCTGTGGCTTAAATGGGCAGCCCCACTCACTGCTTGCTAACTCTTGCTTTGAGCCGCAGGGATTCTCAGAATCTCAATATGTTTTTCTCTGCGGACCCGTCTTTCTTTCCCCATGTGGCAAGGTGTGTGTAAAGGCAGGGCAGTAGAATGCCTGAGCCTCTTGCTCAGGTCTCAACCTGTACCATACCTGGAACCTGACAGAAACTCAAAGGAATGAAACCAGAGGCTGAGGCTCTGGACTCACACGAGCACCTCAGGTGGCTAAGCCTGGGAGAGCTTGATAGCTCATGAAGGAGTAGAGCCAGTTCTGCCCAGATTGCCAAACTCTGAGCACAGGGTCCATGTGGAGCTGCCCTGCTGCCCTGCTCCTGGGCCTGGCGGGGAGGGATGTCCTTGTGCTCTTCTGTGAAGGCCAAGCGGTACCACGTGGTAGCTCTGTGTCTGTTGTGTTCCAGCCGCAGGGTGCAGGGTAACGGGGGAGCCAGATGTCAGTTCCCACTCACTGTTCACCCTGTGTCCTGGGTCTGAGCTGACTGGCCACTCTTCTCCAACTCATGACGTCTGTGTGTCTCCTAGTCATCTTTAGGTGGCCTATATCAAATTAATTTCAGTTTGATTCCCCACCCACCAGATCAGCAAGGTTTTCACATCACTCAACCCCTCCTTTCCCTCCCTCAAAAAGTCCAAGAATTCTGGGGTTTTGTAAAACCCCAAATGAGGTCACTTTGTGCTCTATGGGCTTTCAGGGAAAGACTGAAGTATTTTTCAGGCCACTGATGTTTTTGTAGACATCAGCTGCCATGGAGTTCCCATTATTTGTCCCCCATCTGTAAGGCCTCCGTTGTCCAGCCTGGACCTTGGGAAAAGGACCCTCTACTCCCTCCATCCCAGGCCCTCCCCATCTCTGTCTTTGCAATGCCAGGGTGGGAAGGACTGAATCCAAGGGTGCTTACCCACAAGCTACATCTCCAGCCCTTTTTATTTTTTTGTTTGGAGACAGAGTCTCACTGAGATGTTAAGGCTGTCCTCAAACGTGTGATCCTCCTGCCTCAGCCTCCCCAGCCACTAGGATTACAAACATGTACCACCATACTTGACTCATCTTAGGCTCTTTTATGGTAACTTCTTCTGTAGACCCCCAAAGTCTTAGCCCTTAGCCCTTGGCATTTTCAGTCACACACAGCCATTTTCCTGGCTGTTCACTTGCCTCTCTTCTTTGTCTGGACAAAGAAGCTCCCCAGGACACAGGAATGTCCCCCTCTCAGCTGTCAGAAAGCACTCAGATACCAGAACTACAGAACAGACTGTTTTACCTTCCCAGGTATGGGGTGGGTGAAAAATGGCCAAAGCCCTAGAACACAAAATCCTGGCTAAAGTCTTCCTGATGAGTCAGTCACTGGGAAGGCGGGGTTTACAGGAGCTAATTTCTCAAAAGAACATGCTGTTGATGACCTCACCTTGGGCTTCTCTGAGAAAACAGAAGCCACCACAGCAGGATTCCCTCACCTCCCCACTATCAAATCTGCAAAGCCACCCACACCTGCTCCTTCCTCTATTCTCAGTCCTTGTTGCAAAGACTAAGGACCCCACCATCTAGCAGAGGCTGATGCCCCTGTGCTGAGGATGCTCTGGGTCATCCAGGACTTTGCACCCGTCCCCCACCCGCTGCATCCTCTTTGCTACATCATTCCCATCTGTTCATAGTCATGCTCAAGTCTCTCCCACCCTAAACAAAAATTCCTTCCCTGGAGCCCACACCCCCTCCAGAGTGGGAGAGACTTGAGCACTTCTCTGCTCTCTTTCCCAACAAGCCCCAGAGCTGTTTCTGCATGGTGCCTTCGTTCTTCCAGCTCGTGCTCATTCCTCAGTGCGCTACAATCCAGCTTTTGGACCAACACTCCACTAAATCGCTCTTGACATAATGACTGTTTACCTTCATTTTGCCAAATCCAATTGCTGTGCCTGTGTTCAACCTAGTGGACTTCTCAGTGGCTTTGGCTGCTTCCTACCATCAGTTTGCAGTACCCGTGCAGACAGACCAGCTCCTTGACCTCCTCATAGTGGCCATGTCCTACAGGGCCCCTGAGCCCTTCTTTCCTACCATTACCCTCTGAGTCTTGTCCTCATCCCTGACTGCAGGTCTCCCGCTGCACCTCCCTCATCCTGAGAACTGTTCTCTCATCAGCCCTCTCTGCTGGTGACCTGTTTGTGCTCTCCTGCTCGCCTAATACATCCTCTCTCCTTCACTTTCCTTGGTGGCCAACTGAAGTATCAAGGCTAAACACTTTTTTTTTTTTTTGCAGTGCTGGGATTGAATCCAGGGACTCTCACATGCTAGGTAAGTGCTCCACCAGAGTTACACTTACCAGCACCAAAGCTCAACACTTTAATAACACTCTTGTCACTACCCTAAGTCTCTTTGCCTCTCCACCTTTCTGTCATATCTCTTTGGCAAAAACCCAACTCTGAATGAGCCCGCCTATCTTCTTTCTCGTGCCTATGCTCAAAGAACCAAGTGACTGACTCCACAAGTCACAGGTCAAGAAACCATGTGACTTCACTGATCTTTGAATTAATCACATACAAAGAACAAGAGCTACCATGGTGGGAAATTCCAGATATATGCATAAGAGGCCACATCCACTTGATAAGAGCTAGACCATAGAAGGTCACAGAGACACCAAACATTACCCTGAGGCTGCTTCTGTCTCTGGGGACCCCAGCCCTTTGTGGAAAGGGGAGTGGAGCCCATGGAGTTCCAGGCAATGGAAGCAGTGAGATTCAAAAGTGTAGCCGGGTTTCTGGTTAGGAGCTAAGAACTGCAGGGGTGCATATCATGAACACTTCCAGGTGGTCAGTGTTCCAACATGCTGCCTACTCCACCCAATACCTCAGGTTAGACTAGACTGTAGAGGATGGCCCAGCATTGAGAGAAATACAGACCTGGATCTGAATAACACCCATAGCAATTATTATCTGTGCTGTGTTGGGCGAATTACTCCCTTTGTCTAACTCTCAGTTTCCTCTTCTGTAAAAGGGGATAATATTTATTTTACAGGATTGTTAAAATAATATTCAATCAGAGCCTGATATATTATAGGTTCTTGAAAATAGAAGTTATGTGATGACTATTTGAATTAGCATAATCAAGCTTTTAATAGCACTGGTTGGAAAAATATTTTAAAACTAATCCCATCGGGTCCCATATCTTGGCTAATCCTCAACTACTGTCATAATGAAAGCCCATTTTCCATCAGCTATCAACCTCCTTCTGCACTTCCTGTTCCCTCATCCAACTTCCTACTGTTCCTTCTTCAACTTCTTAAACCCTCAACACCTTCAGACATCCTCTCTCCAGTTCCTGCCTAACTGAGGGTGCAGAAACTGTCCTGGGGGAGGCCACCATTTCACAGCCACAGGGTAGTGAGGCAGGGCAGCACTTCCCTGCTCTCTAAGGCCCCTCCCAGATTATTATTTCTGTTGCCCTGTGGAAAAAATCTCTGTTCACTGAAGACTCATGCCATCTGACTCTTGCAATTCATTCATTCAACCAAGATTTACTGACTGCATCCCCCTACCCCAATTCTCCCTATTACCTTTTTCAGAAAGAATTCAGGAGACTTACAAAAAAAGTGTAATGTAAGATGTGCAGCTCATAGAAGGTGCCTCTCTGTATAATTTGTAAATAAGTGAATACGCTTTAAAATGCCATGTAGATGTTTACCTCTCCCCAGTGCCCCCTTCTGAGCTGAGTTTCATCTAACCTAAATAGGGAAGTAGAAGATTCAATCGAGTTGTTCAGTTGGGAACTGGTCCACCATGTTAAGTGTTCTCCTAAGCTCTGCAGGGGATTGCATCGCACAGTGTTGGTCGCCACCTGGAGCTTTGCATGCACCATCTCAAGAAAATGCTGCTGCATTCCGTGAACCCAAGCAGCTCCCCACTCATTCGCCACTTGCTCTTTGTACACCTGAGCATGAGCTTCCATATGTGACTTGGCTTTAATGAAAGACAGTGCAATTTGAAAGAATTATGATGCAGAAGGAGAATAGTAGAACTGGGTTAAAACTAGGATTTTCCCAGAGACCAAAAAGAAAAGTGCCAAACGTTAACTGCACTGTGCCATCTGCTCTGCAGTCTCTCCCTGGACCACACCCGTCATCAGCCCTCTCCGCCCCATTCTTACAGGTTTTTCCCTATCAGAAAACCCTTTCCCTCCCCATCAGGGTGCAGTCTATCTCTCTGAAGCACTTCCCTTCCACCCAGTCTCCAAGTTGGGATGACTTCTCTGGAGTCATACCTATAGGCTTCAAGTTGGTCAATAATGCTTGGATTGGAACCTCCCCTCAAAGATTTTTGGGTTTATTATTTTTTTTTTGTATCAGATTTTTAACCCAGTGGCATTTAACCACTGAGCCATATTCCCAACCCTTTTTATTTTTTTATTTTGAGACAGGATCTTGTTAAGTTGCTTAAGGCTTACTGAATTGCTGAGGCTGGCTTTGAACTTGTGATCCTCCTGCCTCAGCCTTCCAAGTTGCTAAGATTACACTACCACATCTTGCTTAAAGATCATTGTTATGGGGAAGAGTGATGGCATTCCATATCCCTTCCTTCAAGGTGGGCGAAGGATAAATAGGGCTTTCTTTCCAATATTCAGTATGCCTACTCGTTTCTTTAAATATCAAACCAGGGACTAGAGCGGTGGCTCAGCGGTTACAGTTCTTGCCTGGCATGTGCGAGGACTTGGGTTCAAACCCCAGCACCACATACACAACAAATTGTCAGAGCAATGAAAGCCACATGAAAAACTAAATAAAATTGATTCTCTCTTTCTCTCTCTCACTGTCCTTCTCTCTTTAAATAAATAAATAAATATCAAACAAGCTATCCAGGTTGTGGTGATACATACTTGTAATCCCAATGACTCAGGAGGTTGAGGCAGGAGGGTTGCAAGGCAGCCTCAGCAACTTAGTGAGACCCTAAAATAAAAATTAATAAGGCTGGGAATGTAATTCAGTGGTAAGGTGCCCCTGGGTTAAAAAAAAAAAAAGAAAGTAAAAAATAAAAATAAAATACTTTCATACTCAAAGCTTAGAGACAGACATTACTTTTTAGGTCTAGTGCATTCTAAAGTCATATTGAGAAAGGAAATAAGTCCTTAACTGCCTTCTAATTAGCAATGTGTCTTCCCTGTTCCCTGAGAATCAGTAAATCCGATTATTGTGGCAAGGGTAGATGTCTGTTCCTTTCTTGATCCCCTTTGGGGTTTGTCTGAATATGAATATGGTTGTAGTCCCTTTAATGATTTGCACAAGAGAGGTCTTGATGGTTTGATTTTAGGAAGCCTCAATTACATTCTTGCCAAGGGCTAATATCAATTTGGGGATGAAATATTCTCCCAGTTAAATAAATTAAAGATAAGTGTATGAAGAAATAGAAACTAATGAAAACAAGGACAATAATCAAGAAACTATGGTCATAAGGATAGCTACATAGATGAGTGGAATAGACCTGAAAGTCCAGGGATAAACCCTTACCTTTGTGGTCAATTGATTTTTGACAAAGGCATCTAGGCAATTCAATGGGAAAAAGTAGTTTTTTTCAACAAATGACTCTGGACAATTGATATCCACATAAAAAATATGAATGCAGACTCTTTTATGCCATATGCAAAAATTAACTTAAAGAGAATTAGATATAAATGTAAGAGCTAAAACTATAAAACTCTTAGAAGAAAACAGGAATAAATCTTCATGACTTTGGATTAGGCAAAAAAAATTTTCAATGTAATACCAAAAGCACAAATAATAAAAGAAAAAAATGAGAAATTTAACTTCATGAGGAATAAAAACTTTATACTTTAAAAAAACCACCATTGTGGGAGCTGGAGCGATTGCACAGTGGTTATGACGCTTGCCAGGCATGCGCGAGGATGCGGGTTAGAACCCTAGCACCATATACACAACAAAGTGTCAGTACAATTAAAGTCACATGAAAAACTAAAATAAAATTGATTCTCTCCTCTCTCTCTCGCTTTCTATCACTCTCTCACACTATCCCTTCTTTATTTAAGCCATAGACTGAAAGAAAATATTTGTAAATCCTGTATCTGGTAAAAGGAGCTGTGGTCAGAACATATAAAGAACTTTTACAATTCAATAACAATGCAAATAACCCAAGTTAAAAATGGTCGAAAGAATTGAATAGGCATTTCACCAAAGAAGATATATGAATGGTCCACAAGCACATGGAAACATCATTGGTCATTAGAAAAGTGTATCTCAAAACCAAAACTAGATACCATTTCATACCACAGCTTTTCAAAGACACATGAAAAATTAAATGAAAGTGAGTTCCTCTCTCTCTCTCTCTCTTTCTCTTAAAAAAAAATTATAATGTGACCTTACATTCTTCTGCAGGTATTTGCTCAGGAAAAATGAAAACATATTTCTATAGAAAGATTGATATGCAAATGTTCATAGCAGGATTATTCATAATAGCACAAAAGTAGAAACAATCTGATACTTAATATTTGGTGAATGGATAAACAAAACATAATGTACTATAGGCTAGAATACTACTAGACAATACAAAAGGACGAAGTACTGATGGATGCTACAGTAAAACCTCAAAAACATGCTCAATGGAAGGAGTCAAACATAAAAGGCATGTCTGAGTCTGTTTATATAAAATGTCCAGAAAAGGGCTGGAAAGGTGGTTCAAAGTTAGAGTTCTTGGGGCTGGAGCGGTGGCTCAGTGGCTATGGCGCTTGCTGGCATGTGTGAGGATGCACACATACACAATGAAGTGCAAGAGCAACAAAAGCCACATGAAAAGCTAAATAAAATTGATTTTCTCTCTCTATTACTGTCCCTCTCTCTCTCAAAAAAAAAAGTTATAGTTCTTGCCTGGTATGTGCCAGGACCCAGGTTCACATACCAGTACCACATACTCATTAAGTGTCAGAAAAACTAAAACCAGATGAAAAAAATAAATAAACACTGATTCTCTTTTCTCTCTCTCTGTCATCTCTTTCTTAAACAAACAAAAACAAATGTTCAGAAAAAGGAAATTTAAAGAGGAAGAAAGTAGATTAGTGGTTGACTGTGAGAATGGTGAGTGATTGGGAATGAGCACATTCCTCTGGGGGTGATGGAAATGTTTTAAATTAAATCACAGTTATTGTTGCACAAATTTATCAAACATCATGGAATTATGTACTTACAAAAAGAGTCAACAGAATAAGGGTAAAAGGCAAATGGAACTGAAGGTGATCTCAACATCCTAAGGTAGGCATGGGACCTGGGGAATGAAGCTCCGTGGTAAAGCATGTGCTTAGCGTGTAGGTTTGATCCCCAGCACCACAGAAAGAACAAAACAATTGGGCTGGAGCGGTGGCTCTGCGGTAGAGTGCTCGCCTGGCATGCGCAAGGACCTGGGTTCAAACCCCAGCACCACATACACAACTAAGTGTCAGAGAAACAAAAAACAGATGAAAAAATAAATAAATAAAAATTGACTCTCTTCTCTTAAAAAATTCTGTAAAGGGGTTGGGGATTTAGCTCAGTGGCACAGAGCTTGCCTAGCATGCGCAAGTTCCCGAGTTCAGTCCTCAGCCCTGAAAACAACAACAATAATGACAAATTTCATAAAAGTACACATGGGAGAGGTGTGCTCTGAATATGTCCAAGGTTCCTGCAGTCTAAGGGGGAAAGGAAACATGGTGGGTTATGAGATTCAGAAGCATCCTCAACAAAACAGAACAAAGCTAAACTAATTAGTTGTTTAGAGGCAGCCTTTCCCAGGGCCTTACACTTGAGAGAAAGAGGTCCTAGTGAGAGAGGACAATATATGCTTCTGTAGCTCTGTGGGACTGTAGCTCTGTGGTAGAGCACTTGCCTAGCATGAGTGAGGCCCTAGGTTCAATTCTCAGCACCACAAAAAAGGGAAAATAATTAGAAATTTAATTGCTCAGTTACCGTAAATGTATCCCAAGTGCTATACTGGCTCAACAGCCACGTGCACTAGGGGCTACCATATTGGATGAGGCATATAGAGAGCATTTCTGTCATTGCAGAAAGTTCTATGAACAGAATTGGGTTAGAGAACAGTTTATAAAAACAAATGAAAATGTTTGGATTCAAAATGTTGGGAAAGATCAAGGCTGTCCCAACCTTGGTCAAAGCTGAGCTTTGTAATCTACTTTCATAACTTCACACGTTGAGAACTAGGATAGAAACATGGGTCAGGGCACTGGAGCAGTGGCTCAGCGGTTGCAGCGCTTGCCCGGCATGCATGAGTGCACGGGTTCAAATCACAGCACTTGTGTACACAACTAAGTGTCAGAGCAACGAAAGCCATGTGAAAAACTCAATAAAAAAGTTGATTCTCTCTGTCTCTCTCTCTCGCTCATTGTCCTTTTCTTTCTTAGAAAAAAAAATTAAAAAAAGAAAAGAAACATGGGTTAGGGAGAGGAGTAGAAATTTTTATTAAAAAAAAAAATAGAGAATCTGTGCTCGGTGTTATACACCTGTAATCCCAGCAACTCAGGAGGCTGAGGCAAGAGGATTAAAAACAAATTGGAGGCCAGCCTCAGCAATTTAGCAAAACACTGTCTGAAAATTTTCAAAAAGTAAAAAGGGCTGGGGATGTCGCTCAGTGGTAAAGTACTTGCTTAGCGGGTGAGGCCCTGGGTTCCATCCACAGTACAAATCGAACAAAGCAAAAACGGAAGAACAAGACTCGGCATAGATGCATTTTGGCTTTTTCCAACTTTTGCTGTGGAGTTGTGGGAGACACGAGGCCCACCAGGGCACACTCCAGGAACAATATTTGGTTAGTTTAGCTGTTTAGCTAATGACTGGGCTTTTGTTGTGCAAATCGCGCTTTGGCTGGCTTCTCTGCTGCTGAGTGGTGTATTCTGCCTGGCAGGATTTTGATATACAAAACAGGGCCTGAGCCAGCTTGGCAGGGAGCAACCGTGGAGCCAGTGCAGGGAGGGAAATGGACGGGTGGGTGGTGGGAAAAGGAAGAGTGTGACCACCACCTGGTGGGGAAGGCGTGCTGCAGAGGGAGTATGGATTTTTGAAGGGAATCTCAGGGGACTCTACTGTGCAAGGGACATTTAACCTTCTCTTTCAGTTCTCCAAGAAGCTCACAGTGGCTTTGGGGTGGAGTTTGTATTGGGGGGATTTCATGGTGCGTAAGGAAGGATTTCAAGTTCAGCTTAAGATAACAGAAGCAACGGCTCAAGGGACTGGGTCATGTGTGGGTGTAAGGCTGGGCCTTGTCTGGAGTTATTTTTACTTGAGGAGTGGTATCCAGCTGCATCTTGGAATAAATCATTCTCCTGAAACTCCAGAGTATAACCTCACTAGGATCGCCAAGCTTGCAGATTTATGGCAGACAAAAATGAAGATGGATCAGGCTAAGATGCGATGGAATTTGAAAGACCCTTTCAGAATCAAGAGGAATTTGTAGAAAGCTCTCTGAGACAGTCATCACTACTGCACTAGTGCAATGCCTCTCGGTCCCACATCTGCCCTCCTGAAGTACGGGACATACAAAGGACAGATCACAGGAAGGCCATGCGGCCGCATGACTCCTGACCATGGACAGCTCTTTCTACATAGGAACACACAGGACATGTATCAAGAAGAGATGGACGCTGGTAGTACGAAAAGCTTGTGGATATGCATATCTAACCCAGCCATTCCCCCACCCCACCTGTGTGAAGTGAAACCAGATGGCGTTGAACAACCGACAGGTAGCTTGTGTCTTCTGATCTTGAGAGAGTGGTCATTTGGGGTGCAGTGGGAACCTCCGTGAACTGGTCCTCGTTTGCTGCCGTACTGCACGTGCTCAACCCCTTTCGAAAGCAGTTCTCAGGGTGCTGTCCATACACACAGGTTAGAATGAAAACTCAAGCCAGAAGCCAAAAATGTCTTTGCACATTCTTCTTTGCTCTAGGGGTGCATTTTTTTTTCTGGCTGGTAATAGTGTTGTTTATAGTGAACCTTTTTCTTCTTCCTTCAATGTTTGGAGTATAGTTTTGCAGTGAAATTGCCCGAAAATGTTGACAGAGACTGGTGTTGGCTGTGACCAAAATTCCAGTGCCAATGTGCTCCCTTGTGGCATCTGAGGTGTGGTGAGGAAGGCACCGAGGAGCAAAGAACATCCGGCACAAGAGGAAATGAGAAGCCAGATGTGGTGGAGGCTGTATCGGCCCCTGGCCTGGAGGAATTGTTGGGAACCGATGGTCCAACCAGATAGCCACAGACAACCTCAAAGCGGGGGTATCCAGTGGAGGCAGCTGTGTGTCAAAGCAGATCCAACCAAACCTGAGGCAAGAGCTGCAAAGGGTCTTCATTAAAGAGGCATATGATGACCTGTCTCTCTCCTCCAAGGCCTGTCCTTCCACTGTGGCCACACTGGAGAATTAGTTGGTATGTGACAGGAATCATTAATTCTGTATGTCTCAAATTAGTGGTTTTACTAACATCTGTAATTACGCCAGAATGTAAGATAGCTTTTATTTGTTTGGATAGGGAGGGTAAATTCAGGAACTCACAGTAGGTCCTTCCTCTGAAAACAAAACTCTGAATCCAAAGTCAGGGATCTGGGGTGGGGACTCAGAACTGATGGTGCTGTGGATTCCAGCTATATGTTCAGGAACAGGAGAATGACTTTAGGTAGGGATGGGGTCTCACCTGGCTTCTGGGAGGTGAACCCAGGTAAAGTCTCCATTGAGTCTGATCCCATGCAGTCCCACTCTAACTAGTGGGCCACAAGGGCAACCTGGAACCCTAGAAATTCGTGCTAACTCAGAGCTAGTATTCAAGGATTTCTACAATGTTGGAGGGGTGGCCACAGTCCTTGAGAAAGGGTGGGGTAATCAGAACACCAGGGATCTATGCTCTGGCAGCCAGCCTTGCAGACACCTAGACTTTGCCTCCCTTGCCACACCCTCTTGGAAGGTATATTAACTGGGGCTCTTTCCATGATGTCCGGAAGAAAGAGAACATGTTTACGTAACTGAATAGTCCAGGATGTAGAAGAGAAAGTTAAAATTCTGCACTGTTTTTATAGGAGTCTGTTATAATCAGCATTTTGTATGTGTGTGTGTGTAACTTATGCAAGGGGAAAAAACTTACAAATACGTTTTCCTAATGTCAAGAAGCTCTACCACTCTTACAGTGCTTTAAATAAAGCAGAGTGCTGAAGTCATGCTCGGCAGGTTAAATATTACAAGGCTGATGGAGAGTTCAATTTCCTTTAACAAACTTACAGTGAGTAAATACAGTTTTCTACAATAAACAGGCATCATAGTCTTAAGGTTAAGGGTTATAAAACAATAAAACATTGTAGCTAGTTAGAGTAGAATATTATAGGAGAGCTTCTTGCATACAAACTACTCAGTATCATGATGACATAAGAACAAATGTAACTTAAAAAAACATCTTAACTCCACATGGTTCTTTTTCTCCTCCTTGTGCCTTTCAGCTTACTCCTAAATCTTTGCCACATAGGTGTAATTATGTCCACTCTGAGGCTCTGTATGCTCTCAAAAATACTCCTGTCAATAGCTTCTCATTCTCTTAAGATTTCATTTCTATTGCTATTGAAATCTCTGGTTTCAACTACAGTTTCTCCTTTCCTCCCCTTCCTCCTCTTCCTCCACTTCTCCTCCTCCTCCTCCTCCCCATCCTTCTCTTCCTCCACTTCTCCCCCTCCACTTCTCCTCCTCCCCTTCTCCTCCTCCTCCCGTTCCTCCTCCTCCTCTTCTCCTCCTCCCCTTCTCCTCCTCCCGTTCCTCCTCCTCCTCTTCTCCTCCTCCCCTTCTCCTCCTTCTCTTCCTCCTCCTTCTTTCTTCCTGATGCACTGAGGGTTGAATCCAGGGGTTCTCTGCCAAGGAGCTGCATTCCCAACCCTTTTCCTTTTGAAACAAGTTCTTGCTAAGTCTCCCAGACAGGCCTTTAACTCGTGATCCTCCTGCTTCACCAGCCCTAGCCTCTGAGTAACTGGGATTACAAGCATGTGCCACTGCACTCAGCTTCAACTATAGTTATAAAGATGAAACAACAGACTGGGGAATTGTAATATCTGATTTTTCTAAAAGTGTAGGCATTCAGAAATGGCTGGGTCCAGGGGCTCAAATAAGGGTCTTCAAGTTTTTCTCTGTCTCCATCTCCATTTCTGCTTAGTCTCTGGCTGATAATGCTGGCTGGCCTCATTCTTTTCTGTTTTAGAATTGTTCCTTCATATAGACAGTGAAACAGGCACAGGCAGCTCCAGCCTGCACTCTCGGAGAATGAGAGAGCATTTTCTTGACAGTTTTGAGAGAAAACTCCCAGGGAAGATTCCAATTGGCCCAGCGTGGTAATGCGCTCGTCAAGGAACTCACTGATTTCAGGTGGAGAATCGGAACTGGCTGATTTGTATCCTGTATCACACACTTACCTTTGGATCCTGGGGGTGGGGACTGAGTGGGGAATTGGTGTCACCTAAACCACGTGGAATGAAGGAAGGGTAGTTTCCTAAAGGAGGGGATGCAGACAACCTTGATGTAGGACAAATGGAGGTGAGGTGTTATTACATTAGGTTGATGGGGATAATAAAATTGTGACATTTGCTCATCAAAGTCCATCTGGCAATGAGGTCCAATGCCCTCTTAATAAACTAGTTTTTTAAAAAAATTTTTTAAGAAAGAGGGCACAGAGAGAGAGAGAGAGAGAGAAAATCAATTTTTATTTAGTTTTTCACACAGCTTTCATTGCTCCGAGACTTCGTTGTGTATGTGGTGCTGGGGTTTGAACTTGTGTACTTGCGCAAGCCAGGCAAGCACTGTAACTACTGAGCCACCACTCCAGCCCCAATAAACTAGTTTTTAAGGCTGATGTGGGTGATCAGGAATGCATCTAAGGAATATGAACTTGGAGCACCCTTCTAGGTGTACCCTGTTACACTCCTCCCACCTGAACTGGGCGTTAGGAGACATTCAGGGTGGAAACTCAGTGGCCTGTACTTTCATTGTTACTATCATGTGCTCTCAAAGTGCAGCTGCTATGTTACAAAGATCACATCCTCAGGTCACTGAGTTTATTGAGGGATTATTGGCTATTAGGAATGGGAAAGAGGTCTGGAAAAGTGACTTGGGAACCCTCAGAAGCTGTACTTACAACCTTGAATTATGAAACCCAAATCTATCTCCCTGAGCCAGAGGGGTTGGGGAATTGGAAAAGAGTTTTATCAGGAAGATATGGAGCTGTGGTTGCAAACTAGCAAACTAAGGAAGAAGGTCCTTCTGGTAGGGAGTATACAAAACTCTCACAGCCATATAATGCCCCACTCTAGGGATGACAATGATTGTCCTAATTATTAGAAATTGTACAGGATTCTGTATGCCTCATGAATGGACTGTGGAAGCAGCTGGTATTGTTTCAAAAGGCTGCCCCATAGCATAGAGGTCCACACATGATGACTCCAAGCCTTGGGGAGGGAACAGATGCTGGGGCTAATTAGGGCATGGTTCCTCTGGCCCACGATGACAGAGGACATCCAAATAAAACTCGACACCTGAGCCCAGGGCATTACATGGAAAACATTGCTTACCAATCAGCCTATCTGGAACGATTCAGAGTGAGACCTTTGGGACTTTTTCTTATTTTAGACATAAAGTGCCTTAATCACTGTCCTCTGAAGCTGGACAGTCAGAACAGGATGACAGACTTCCTTCCATGCCCAGGTATCTCACCAGTTACCAAGAAGCATCCTCCATGGTGGAGGTGTGGCAGGAGATGTTCTTTTCAGGTTATGGGCTTCCTGGTTTTGGACCTTTTCACCAAGAAACTAGGATTTTAAGGATCATTTTATTTTATCAGCCGAATTTCAACTGTCAAGGCTAGGATCACTCCCCAAAGGGGGCACCCGAACCCGAGGGATTTAACAGAACTTTATTAAATGTGTTCGCAATGCTCTACCCAGATCAGAAAGGGCACAGGGGTGACAGGAAGATGCTCTCATTCTCATAAATCCCTGGGGTGCTACTGCTTTCTCTGTCTTGATAGTTGGGCTGGAGCCATGGTCACTTATTGATCTTGTTCTGGCCTTGACAACTTGCAGACGCACGGAGACAGTCTCACACAGTATGCCACCGAGCCGAAGGCTAAACTCCAAGTGGCCTATAGTTTATCACTGTGGCGGCTCAGCGTAACACTGAACAGAAAACGAGATCAGAGCCTGTAGAGCAGACATCTGTTGTTTTGGCCTGCTCAGAAGCCATTCGTTCTTCTCCCGGTGACCACACTCCAGTTTTCACTCGAGGAACCACACTGTAGCCACTTCCTGCCTTACTAGTTTAGAGGGCAGGAGTGAGGGATGCTGACAACAACCTTCAGACAATAAGAGGTAAAGGTAGATTCCTGGTGATATTAATTGAACCCAGGCGGAGCAAACTTTTCCATAAAGAACCAATAATAAGTATTTTCATATTTGTAGCCCCTGAGGTATCTGCCGCAACTCTTCAGCTCCGTGGTCATAAGTAAAGCAGTCATAAATAATATGTAAACAAAAAAGCATGGCTTTTATTCCAATAAAAATTATTTACAAAACAGGTGGTGGGCCAGATTTGGCACACGGATGTAGTTTACCAACTCTCTGGTTAAACACCTGGATCCAGCTAAGCCTGAAGCTAACTGACCTTGTGACTTTTTGTAAATGAACCAGTAAATCCCCCTTTTTAATTATTTGAGTTGGAGTTCTTGTCAACTCAAATAAGAGACCCCTTATAGTTCATTCAGATGCAGGACCAAGATTGCAGACTGGAGACTTAGGTTTCAAAATGGATTTGGTGACTCCAGATATGCAGGAGGTAGCTTAGCAATAAGGAAGCCCCATTTGTGATAGAGGCCAGTCAGGATTCCTGACTGCCTAAAACATGTAGCCAGAAGCCACAGCTGCTAAGGTGGTACATCCCAAACAACCTTCCACTCAATGGAGCCCCCTAGGAAAGGGAATACATTTGTCTGAGGACACCAACACAAACCCCATGACAAGCTGAACAGGAAATGCCCCAATGAGGCCAAAGGGAAGCCAGCATCCTCTTCAGAGGAGAGGGAGGGCATTGTATGGTGAGGAGGAGGATGCAGAGAAGGAGTTGGCCTTTTGGAAGGGGAGACTAGGATGCCGTGACCTCAGGGTGAGACCCTCACACATCTTTGGGTATGTGGGAAGCCTTCTCTACAACACTTAGTTTGGAGACAGTAAAGGAAAAGACAATCCTCGAGGGAGAGGTGAGTCCCCCTTACCTGAGGTGGAAGAAGGGGGGCAAATTTCAGCACAAGGGAACCCCATCAATCATTCTGTTGATAGCTTAGAGGATAATTTTATCAAGGATGGACACCCCCTCTCCATCCAAAAGTGTCTGTTGGATGGGGCATGTGGTATGGTATGCCCAAGGCCTTTGTTTCCTTCCTGTAGAGAGATTTCCATTCTCTTTTAAGAAAGAAAAAAAAAACCAACCTCAAAAGAGTGACAATTTCCTGAGGTGTTGGATTCCTTCCTGGAGGGGAGAGAAGTTGGAAGTAGATACACTTGGACTGGTTTCAGTTCCAGCTTTTTACCCATAGGAGGAGTAGATTCAGGGGACAGACTATGGGGACAAGCAAGAGACTCTGCTTCCAGGAGGGGAGATATCTTAGAGTGGTGGCTAGAATGTGTCAGAGAAGTGTGCAGGGTGGCAGGTCTCAGAGAGTGAGCTTGCATAAAGAAATCACGACAGGGAGTCTGTAGCTGGCATGGTCAGTGCTCCTCCATACACACCTGGACCATTGCTGCACAGTGTCACCTCCGGCACTTGTACCTCCAGCAGCCTGCACTCCATGTCTGCCAGACACTGAACCCAGACTCCTGGAACCCACTGTGGGGCAGTGAGTGCAAGTGCCCGGGAATTTATAGGGGCAGGGACAATAACTAAGGGACTGAGGACATTAATCCTGCAGCTCCCCTTATCCCTG